>WOXC01002520.1:0-123076 GCA_011680675.1 Gymnobelideus leadbeateri
GGGCTGCTAAAAAATAGCACTAACAAAGAGGAAGAACTAAATAATAGTGTCCATGGATAAACAGTATTCATTATATTGGACCCAGCAACAATGTTTGTTTGTGGGATGCAGAGCAAGAGAGAGTGCCATGTGCATGTGCCAAAGAGAAAGAGCCAGGGAGAAGAGGAGGAGACACAGAGAGACAGGTATATATAATTAGATGGTAGAGATGGATGGAGAGATTATATATACACATAACTATAAACGTATGTGTGTACATGCATGTATGTATATATTGTATATTGGGGCTTTGCAGCAATGTCCAGATCACCTAAAGTGGAGGCATGACCTGTATGTGTACACATACACACATGTATATGTGTATATAATTTATGTTATACATTTAGATAACCAGAACTCAACATTTCTAGAAAATTTTAAGGTTCCCAGAACATGTTCTTCACAAGAACCCAATGAGGACAAAGATAGGGATATTTAGAATACCATATGTCATGGCATAACAAAACAAAGAAATTTCTGAAAATGCAAAACAAATAAGGGTGTGCGTGTGTGTGTGTGTGTGTATGAGAGAGAGAGTGTGTGAGTGTGTGTGTGGTGTAGTGTGTATGTATGTGTGGTGTGTGTGTGTGTGGTGTGTGTGTGTGTGTGGTGTGGCTTGTAGTATGTGTGTAGGGTGGGGAGAAGATCCAGGGCCAGCAGCAATCAAGGTGCCTGGGGCAGGAAGGCCTTGTTCCTCCTTGGGCTGTGGCCTCTCCTTCTTAATGATACCCTTGACAGTGTTTTGCAAACTCTCAAAGAGCCCAGAAAGGCTGTTGACAGCCAGAGAGCAGAGACAGGCCCAGGGCCAAGCCCTGCCCCTGGGCAGGCACATACCTGGACTGAAGTGAAGTCCCCAGAGGCACAGGCTCCCAATATAGCAGCCCCCACCAAGACAGACTCCACCTCTTGGGAAAGGACGATAGGCAAGCCTGGGCAGAACAGGGAATAGCTTGGTAAGAAAGAAGGAAGAGGGAGCAGCAACCTCCCTCCCCACCTTGTCCCCAACCTCAGGGCAAACAGCAGTCAGGGCTCAGATAATCCTTCCTCTGTTGCGCTCCTGGAGATGTCTAGTGCTGAAGAAGTTCCCTGTCTGTGCTACTGGGATCATGCATGGCATCCCAGGTCTGAAGCTGCTGGAGACTTTGGAGGCCTCCAATATGATAGGCCCATTTTACAGATTAGGAAAACGAGGCCTGGAGAAGTAACAGATTTGTTGGCTCCTAGAGTTGGAAGGGACCATTGATGCCTCTCGCCCAACCCCTTATTTTACAGATGTGGAGACTTAGGCCCAAAGAGATTAGCGGTTGTCAGTCAAAGCAGTATTTGTACCAAGTTCTTCTAACTCTAAACCAAGTTTTCTGTTTTGTTTTGTTTCTTAACTGTGCTATGCCTGAATTTGATTCAATTCAATTAGATATGCTTCAGTTGAAAACCTCCTATACACCAAGTACTTATCTAGGTGCTAGAGACACAAAGGCCAAAAAAACCACGCCCCAAACAAATTCAAGACCAAAAACAAAAGAAAACAAAAACCCCGGAGCAACAAGAACACAATAATAACTCCTTCCCTGCAGAAGCACAGGACCTGACAGAGAGGGCATGAGACTTCAGACTTCATGTCCTGGAGATCTGGGTTCTAACTCTAGCTCAGACATGTCATAGCTCTGTGACCTGGTCAAGCCACTTGACTACATTGTGCCTCAGTTGGCTAAGCTGTAAAATGAGGTCATTGGACTCAATGACCTCTGAACTAGTGGCTATGTAATAGAAAGATGGAAATTATGTTGTGGACTTTACCTAGGGATGAAGACTTGGTGGTGGTGTTGGTGTAGAGGAAGACCAAGAATTCTGGATAATAATTAGCAGAAGATAAAAGCAGCAGGCCATATGGCCATGACCAGGTATTAAAGTCAATGTAACTAGAATAGGGAATAATGGGACAGAATCATGGGTATCTTGGGTTTAATTTGACCATGTGCTACGTGTGTTGTTGGGAAAGTCAATCTTTTTTGGTCTTAGTTTCTTTATCTACGAATTGAAAAAGTTGAATTAAATAACTTCTCGAGTCCCTTTGTCATCCATAGCTATGACTATGATAGCATGCAGGGGACTGGACTGAAGCAGGAACACTCATGCTCCAATTTTACTCCCTATGTCTCCCTGGGCTAGTGGTTCTCAAAACACAGATCCCCAAGATCCATGGAGGGGGTCCATGAGATCCAGACCATTTTCATAATAATATTAAACCATTACTCACCCATTAAAATACTCCTCCCTTCTACATGAGGTCAGATATTCTGCATTCTACTTCAACCAAAACACCATATTGCAATAGATTAAATGCAGAAGCAGAGAGGAGGAATCAGCTGTCTTCTATTAAGTCAGACATACTAGAGATTTGCAAAAAAAAATATGGAAAACAATGACAATCTTTCTCACTAATTCTTTTTGGGGAAATATTTTTTCACAAAAATGTTATTTATGCTAATGTGTAATAAGTTTATTCTTATTTTTAAATGGATTAACCAATGGCTATTTTAGTATGTATGAATTTTAATTTCTAAATATCAATAGCTATAGCGCCAATAAACAAAAGCTCTTTGAGTTCTCAGTATTTTGAAGCATGTAAAAGGCTTGCAGAGGTGGGAGGTACACAAACAGTTTAGAATGCAGGTGTTTTCAGATTTTTTTGGAGGTGCTAGTTAATATGATAATTTTTCCTCTTCTTTCTTTTGTTTATGAAAGTGCTATTTGTTCTATGGGGTGGCTTTCTTGGAGGGAGATAAGGAGGAATATTGGAAGAAAATGTGGTGTGTTTTTTTAAGCAATTAATAGAAATTTATCCATTTTTCTAAAAAAATAAAAACTGTCCTAAGACCAAAAAGTTTGGAAACTGTTGCCCTAGGGAAATCACTTAAGTGATTTATGTCTCAGTTTGCACATCTCCAAAGAGAAGGGATTAATTAACTCTAAATCTATAATCTTCTAACAATAAAGGGGAAAGGATAGGTTGTGCAGTGGTTAGAACATCAGGTCTGGAGTCAGGAAGATCTGAGTTCAAATCCTGTCTCTGACACTTGTTGTGTGACTGAACAAGTTAGCCTCTGTTTGCCTCAGCTTCCTGAACTGTATTTGTAAGGTACTTAACACAGTGCTGGAGCATAGTAAGGGCTCACTCTTTTCCCCTTCTGGACCAAGCAAAACAAGA
The DNA here is from genome assembly GCA_011680675.1 of Gymnobelideus leadbeateri. Lineage (NCBI taxonomy): Eukaryota > Metazoa > Chordata > Mammalia > Diprotodontia > Petauridae > Gymnobelideus > Gymnobelideus leadbeateri. The sequence goes on from WOXC01002520.1 coordinate 3,248, forward strand.
GAGCCTTAAGAGATACCTCTGTTCTTTGTTCTGCAAAATCTCTCTCTAAGGTGGAACACTCTCAAAAGGGATCTCATTCCAGGGCAGTAGGGAGGAAAACAGGACAAGTGTGAGTACATTGGGGTTAGAACTCTTACCACCTGCGTGACCTTTCTCAGTCTTTCTACCCCTTCTTCAGAAGGCATATCATCATACAGACCCAACCCATGGTTTCAGAGACTCTGTGTCCTCTGAGAAAATCCTCCCTAATCCTGAGAGGGCTAAAGAGCTGTGGGTTTTTACTCAGTGATAGCCTAGTTTTTGCTTGGATACCTCAACTAGGGGATTAAGAAAGAATTCTAGCCATTGAAGAGTCCAGGGACACTTTCAGCCAAGCACAGTTAGAAAAAGAATTCTGATGTTGGCAAAGCTCTGTCCAGGAGAAAGATTGTTCTACCTGGATATAACAAATGTACGTTTGGAGGGGCGGCCCCCATTAAAATAAGCCAGCCCTAAAACAGAGGCACTGATACATGAGAGTCAGTGGGGGAAACAGTCGAGTTACTGTTTGTGAACTAGATGTCTCTTCCAATTGTTAATTAACTGAGGAAACAAGAGCATTGACTTACAACTGAAAGGTACCTTCAAGGTCATCCAATTCCACCCTTTCATTTTACAGATGAGGAAACTGAGAGCCAGAGAGACAAAATGATTCGTCTAAGGATGCACAAGTAGAGAATGGTGGAGCCATGATTTGAACTCAGGGCCTCTGTCCCCAGATCCATCCCTATTCTACTGTGCTACAATAGATGAGACCCTGGAAGTCATGGAGGCCCAGCACCTCCGACTGCATCTGGGAAATGGAGGGCCAGAGAGACAAATAGACTTAGCCACAGTGATACAGACAGTGACATTCAGAAGCCTTTCCCAGTGTCCCTGAACTCTAATACTTTCTGTCTCTTGAACATTTCTAGTTTGTCCTGGATACCATTTGTAGATACTTTGCATGTTCTGTCTCCCATTAGATGGTAAATCTCTGAAAATAGTCTTTTCCCTTTCTTTGTATATCAGTACCTGGCACATGGTACTTAATAAATATTTACTTAATAAAGCTTAATAAATATTTACTGAATGACTGAGTAGATTTGGCTGTTACAGAACCTTTATACCAACTCCCTCATTTTGGAGATAATGAAACTGAGGCCTAGGGAAGCATGGCCTTTCTGAGGTCATTAATATAGTAAATATCAGAGCAAAGACTTGAACCTAAGCCCAGCTGTGACATTCATGGCACATTGGCTAAAGGACTGGTATTGATACTCCAGGAAAGAACTGAGTACAAATCCTGCCTCTGACAAAAACTGGCTTTGGGTGACTAGGGGTAATTCACTTTACTGCTCAGTGCCCTGGAGACTCCCAGCCATATTGATGGGTTGTTTGTTGTACTTCATGCTCAAAGACCAAAGTGACAGCCCATAACACCTAGCACTTGTGTGGCTACTCCAAGCTTTGCAAAACCTTTTACATATAATCTTTAGTCTTTGTAATAGCTTTGTGAAGTAGTTAAGCTTATTATTCCCACTTTCCAGGTGAAGAAGCTATTGTTATCCCCATTTTCCAGGCCAAGCTAATAGTCCAAATCCATAGAACTACTACTTGTCTAAGGAAAGATTTGAATCCAGGCCTATTTGACTCTAAGCTTAGGTCTCTATTCATTACACCTTCTAATACTCAAAGTTTTAGAAAAGCTGCCAATGCACAGTGGTAGAGGGGGTTCCCATACCAGGAAAACCCCCACATTCATGAAAATTACAGTCTAGCCCCAAAATCAATATTTAGCTGTGCATCACCATCATCATCATCTTCATCATAATCATCATCAGTATCACACCATCTTTACCATCTTCATCCCTAAAGGACTAGATCATTTTTTTTTAATTGTCAGTGATAGTAACTGCTTTCTTTGACCACCAAGCTGATTCTCAGACTCAGCATCTGCAAGGTTCTTCATGTCAGAAGACATTTTCCAGTGGGTTTCAGAACTCTTCTGTCTCTTTTTCTGTGGGTATGCTGGAGAGGGAATTTGCCAATTTGATGTCCCTCTTTTTCCCTGAGAGAACTTGAGCAGCGATGTTATTAGGAGACAGGAGTCAGTATCTGGTGGTTTCTCCCTGGTGTGAGTAATGAGGCCTGGCCTTCCACAGTGCTGCTTTCAAATTTGGTCTTTTCTCCAAAGAATTGGGGTGGATGGGGGAAGGGATGGGAGAGACTTCTGGAATTCTAGTTATTTTATCTGATAGACTAATGAGTTAAGCAGAACCAAGGGCATTTGAAGGCAGATGAACTTTGCCATTCCTCTGTCAGTCAATGTCCTTACAAAGGGAGGGGAATTCCAAGCCCAGAAAAAAGGGCCCTTTGTACTGGACTGTATCTGGTCATTAACTCCAGCCCAAGGATTCCAGTTTACATTTTAATCCAAATACCTATTAATAGACCTCTTATTTCAGTCCCCAGAGAAGAGTTTCCAAAGCTGAGATTCTCTGCAGTAAAATGGGTCTTATGTTCCTCTGGATTCTAATAAAGGAGAGTGATTGCTTGATATTGATCTCACTGAACTAACTGAGGATACCACCAGTACCAAGGTCCTGGTCCAGGTTGCCCCAGGTCATTGTGTCATGGGGGCTCACCTGTGACTGATCTCCAACTTCCTGCCTGCCAGCATCAAGGTAGAGTCCATTTGGGCTGGTAGAAGACTAGAAGTCCACACAGTAAAGACCAAATTCCAGTTTACAACTTTATCAGAAGTAGACAGACCATTCTTAATTAAAACAACTAAATTCAGCAAGTAGGTCTGATCCTGGGGAAAGCCATCAACAAACCCAATGGCTTCTATGGATGGGGACAGTGTTGAGTTGGGTCAGGAGCCCTGTCTTTGATGTCCAAAGACCTGGGTTCAAATTCTCCCTATTGAATAGTCTCCATTGACCCCCCCCCCCCCCTTAACCATTAGCATCAAATATAAAACCCTCTGTTTAGCCTTCAAGGCCCTTCATCACCTGGCCCCTCCTTTTCATTCTTCTTACATACACCTCACTCCTCTTACCTACTCTGTGATTCAAGGACAGTGGCTTCCTGGCCTCTTCTCAGACATGATTTTCTAAGTATTTTTGCCACCTCGGACCCTTCCCTCATCTGTCCTTCCTGGTTTGTCTCTCAGGTCTCAGCTGACATCCCACATTCTGGCCTTCCTGAATCTTAGAGCTTTACCTCTACCATTATCTCCAATTTCCCTGTATACATGTTATTTGTATACAGTTGTTTATACGTCTCCCCACTAGACTGTGTGTTTCTCCAGAGCAGGGACTGGTTTTTGTCTTTTGTCGTATCCCTCATGCTCAGCATTGAGCCTGGTACATAGTAGGTGTTTAATAAATACTTGCTGACTTGAGACCCAGCCCTACTTTCTACTCTTAGACCCAGCCTCAACCCTTGGGTCTTGGATCACAAACCCTCAATTAAGAGAAGCTTGTAGGAATGAGATTTTACCAGAGGAGGAGTCCTTCTTCCCTGATTGCTGCTGGGCACGGTATGGTGAATGTCTAGGGGTTTTCATGTGACTAAACACTTGCTTTGGCCTTTCATCATGAGCTTATCATGGAGTTTCTTGCACAGTAGCTTATGAGATAGTGGAAGGCAGAGATCATCAGACCATAGGTGGAGGCCTCTCTCCTAGTGCTTCACTTACTTTGATGAACCCCTAACCCAGTACATTTCCTATGACGCCAAGCTGCTTCAGGCCCTGTGTTCATGAGTCTACAAGGCCGGCAAAGGAACACAATGGGAAACTTACACATTAAGATTCCTAGGAGGAAATATAATGACAAAAGCCCTCAAGTAGCTTAGCCTGAGCATTCCAACTGGGGAAATGAGTGTGGAGGAGGGGCAATATGTACACAGATAAAGAAATAAAACATAAATAGATCAAACAACAACAACATAAACCACACATGGCAATAGAAAGAACGGTTGATTTTGAGTCAGAGGTACCAGGTTCAAATCCTCAGATTATCACTGAATCTCTCTGGGCCTCAGTCTCCCCATTTGCAAACTGCAGGGTTTGGACTCAACAGCTGCTGAAGTGCCTTCTAGCTCAAAATCTAGAATTTAGAAGTTTCTAGACAGTTATGTTAAGAAAAGCAGAACCCAAGTGGGCCAAGGGCGGGGGAGGTGGGCTCAGTACGTCAGGAACTTTAATTCTCACCCTGACCCACAGACCCTAATTAGTGACATGTTGGGTCTTTCCATCTCTCCCTGACTTACCAGTGATGTCAGCATGCATCTGTACAAAAAGAGGGTTCTTGCTGAGACCCCCACATAGAAACAAGGTGCTGATTGAATGGCCGGCTGCCTCCATCGTCTCCAGAATGTGGCGTGTGCCAAGCTAAAAGGGCAAACCAGAGATGGAATCACTTGTGATAGAGAAGAGAAGAAAGCAGAACAAATCCTCCAGTGTCCACACACCCATTTAGCACAACATCCCAGGGCAAACAGGGGCAGAGGTAACCAAGGGAGGCAATTCACAGAATGGGGACTTAAGACATACATTCAAAGAAACAGAGAATGTCAGAGATGAAACAACCCGAATGTTAAAGAATGGAAGGATCTTAAATCTTAAAATGTAAATGTCAGAGCTGAGAGGGGCCTGAGAACAGGGAATGTCAGGGCTGGGAGGGGCATGAACACAGGGAATGTAAGAACTAAGGAGGGGGGAGGGCACTTAGAACTGTTGGAATATTAGGGCTGGGAGGGGCCTTAGAGATCATTTTGTTCCTCTCTATCATTTTATAAATGAGGCTCAAAGATCTCAAGAAACGAAGATAACTTGATGTTCCTTTGAAAGGAAAAGGTTCATTAGCAAGATCCAGTGAGGCATATAGGGTAATGGACACTTTTACTGTCAAGAGCAGGTCAGCTGGGGCTTTCCACAATGCAACTGACCAGAAATGTAAACTTCTGAACCTAACTCTTGGAGGACCCATGGACCAAGAGCAGTGTCTAATGGCTGAGTTTCCAGGGCCACAATCTATGTACAGGGAAGCCTGGCCCGTCCTGAGTGTTCAGGGACTGAGCCGAATTTCCTAGATAAACCATTTGGTGATTAAGTCAACATCTGAGAATTTTTTGGGGGGTGAATCTGAGTTGTCAATTTTATACTGAAATACAGTTATCCTTTCCTCATTGAGCCTTTCCCCATCACAGTTTCCATATATCTCTGGTTGTTATCAGAAATTAAATGGGAATTTAGGGGGTGTTTTGTGGAAGCCACCAATGACACATGAAGGTCAACAGACAAAGCAAAGCCTAGGACCAAATACTTAACCCAAATTTTACAATAAGATACTGTAAACAGCCCATAAAAAAAAAAGAAATTCACACCTTCTCTGGTACAAAGGGAGGATTAAAATTTTATGCATATTTTCCAGATGGGGGGGCACTGGGCCCCTAAAGCCCCCACAATGAGGAGGGGATGTAATTTCAGCAAAGGGGGAACTTTTATAACTTTGCATTTCATTATAGCTGCAATATCTGTATTTCACCAATGAAGTGTGTGACCCATCTGATCCCTGGTGGTTCTTATTCAGATTCATGTATTTACAATGTCCTGGGGACCTTCATTTCTCCCACTCTTAAGTGGACACCAAATCTGTACTTGAGCTGTGTTCCTTCAGCCCTCAATAATGCTAAATGATACATTGAGTAAACCATTTTGTTTTCTTCTTCTACTCCTGTGATAGACTGCCTCCCTCTCCCCCCATAGCCAATCTGTTATGGGATCACAAAGAGTTCAACACTATTGAAATGACTGAACAACAACAAAAGCATGTACCTGGTTGTTCACATGTTATCTTGCCCTTTAGAATGTAGTCTCCTAGAGGAAAGGAAGTGCCTTAGTCTTTTTGTATCCCAGTACTTAGCATGGGTCGGATGCCTGCCTCATAGCAGGTGGTGAATGGTGACTTTGACATCACCTCCCAGTCTCCAGACTTTTGCACAGGCGACTGCCCTGTTTGGGGATTGACGCGTTCTCATTTCACCTCCTCCTTCAAGATCTCCTAACTTCCTTCAAAGTAAAGCTCTGGCGTTGCTACTACACAACGTCTTCTTGATCCCTTCCAACCACTAACATGACTGTATACACTTCTGTGTTCTCTTTTCTCATTCCTACAGAATGTAGTCAATCTTTTTGAGGGAAAAGTCTCAGTTTTGAATGTCCATGTTCTTAAAGCATAGCCTCTGAAATCAGTGGTACTTAATAAACATTCCTGACTTGCCATCTGAATATTCATCTCTGGTTATAGTGAAGACTGTGGTGGTGTCTAACTGTGGACTGAATTCCTATTCTCCTTCAAGCCTCATGTATCCAAGCCTGTAAAATTCCTCCTCCATAAATGCACCAAAAAAGACAATTGTGGGAAAATTGTTGTGTGTTTACCTGCCTGGAAAAGATGTTTTAATCAGGGAAAGATTTAAATTAAAATTAGTCTATTGCACTATGGGGGAAAAAGTTAATTTAATCCCCATCAAGAAGAAAATGCAAATCTGGGGGCTTCAAATGCAAATTGTATTTTTTTTCTTTTAGAAGGTTTGCTGCAGAAAAGAAAACTATAGATTAACAGCCTATGGACAAAAGCTATTGTTTGACAAGATTTTCAATTAAGCCTGGTTTAATTTTTTTTTAACTTAAATAAAGGTTCCATACAGTTTCATGTACCTTTAATTACATTCCTCATTCATTACTGTCCTATTCCTACAGAATACTAACAACCCAATTGCTGATACTGTCCAAAGGAGGAATTTGTTCAATTTCAGCTTGTCAACAATAAATAGGTGCTGGCGTATTGTTCTCAGCTGGTGAAGCAGAATGTTATTTTACTCCATTTACGATCCTGGGAAATGTATCTGTTATCTCCATGCTTCATTAAAACCATCATCATTTTGCTTAAAGGTCAGCACACACAGATACTTTTCCAAAATGAATTGTACTCACAGTAATTCAAATTACTCTACAATAAAGTCCTATCTAAAAGCCTTTCTCTTAAAAGCCTCCCTACAATGATATTTTAAAGGTCATTAAGACAATGGATAGTCTAAATACGAAAGTTGTTAATACCCCTCCGTGCTACTGGACAATTGATTTTCAGAGTGTGTGGGACTTGAAAAACAAAACTGGCTCTTTCTCTTGCTTTAAATTGACTGCATTTATAAAGCTCTAGGGTTCCTCCAGTAATATTCTTTCAGAAAGAGTAATGATGAGACAATCCAGGTCTGGATTACTGACTTTCTCTTGGCCCAAACAATCATGAAAACTATTTCTAAAATGTTATGTTGAAAAGTTAAAAAAAGACTAATAAATTTCCTTTCACTCACTTTCTCCATGTGGCCTGCCCAGATATAAATTGAAGATAAAGTCATGACTTCTGAAGTTTGGGCATGGAACTCACCTGACTGTTTTTACCCTCCACTTCCAATATGAGGTGAAGTTCATTTGAAAATAACCAGTTGTTTGTTTAGAAGAGATCAGAAGATTTTAATGGAATATGGAGCCTGTGTTAGTCAGTGGTGTGAGGGCTTCCAAAAGCTAATATAATCAGAGGCATAGAGTTTAGGAATATGGAGATGATGCACTGCTGTATTCTTTTGGACTAGATGGGTTTTGAAGACTCTTCCCACTGAGCCACTGTTGAATTGAAGAATTTATCAGTCCAGAATGCATTTCTTCAAGGAGGGGAAATCACTGCTATCTGGTGCCAAACACCAAGGATGCTTTGGGGGTCTAATTCCAGACATGTATAATAGAAGATCCTGCCCTCTACTTCAAAGTCTACATAAGGATTCTGTGACTGTTTCCTGTCTATCTATCACGTGATGATGCAAAGCCTTTGACTTTTTTCATTTTCTAGAATCTGTTATGAGAAGAATGTTTGTAGCTGCCTCTGTAAGTTTGAGTTCACTCTGCCCGAGGCCAAACTGTAGAAGGAAGTGTGAGCCCCATTTTGGATTTATGTTTCTATGCTTTGGGTCTTGTTATATCTTTTTTTTTTAAATTTATATATATATATATACACATATTTGAAAGCAATTGGGGTTAAGTAACTTGCTCAAGGTTACACGGCCAGTCATTATTTATGTGTGGGTGCTCATTTTCTGAGGCCGGATCCGATCTCGGGTCATCCCAACTCCAAGGCTGGCGTTCTTACTCACTGTGCCACCTAGCCGCCCCACTGTTATATCTTTTCTATACATATCCCTTTGGGGAGAAAAATCCTTATTGATATTAACGGATTAATTGGGACAAAATCACTGACTGCACAGAGAAGAAATTGAAGGGACATTCTAAATGCTCCCAGGAAGAAACTTACCTTTCTTTTTCTCCCTGGTCAGAAGATATAAGGACAACTCTCTGAGTTCAGAGGGTAGATGAAGGGGTGCCCTTCTCTGTGAGCTCATAACCTCCATCTGTGATGTAGCCACCATATATGTCTTTTTTTTCCTTTGGTTCAAGGCCTTATAAGACCTCAAAAGGATCACAAGGACCTGGGAAAGCCCCAACCCAACCTGCTTAACTTAGCTATGCAATAGAATCTGCTTGGCAGCCAAGTCACCGTGGGTAATGGCTCTGACCTCTATGCTGGACCTGTGGGAAAAATGTTTGTAGGTATGCTTGACCCCACTTTTCCCAGGGTCAAGCTGTAAATCGAAGAATTTGCCCCATTTTTGGTTGTATATTATAATACTTTGGGTCTTGTTATGTCTTTTAAATAAATACTCCTTTGAAAAAAACTGATATTAATGTATGATATCAAGAAGAAATTGACTGGTTAAACTGAACATTGGGTGCTAATCACTGGGAATGGAAAATGATATGGGGATAGTAGACCCTGGTGATTGATATTTCTGGGGAGCAAACTGAATGGGGCTTGCCCTTGAGGTCCCTCTAGATCAATGAGGGGAAGATGAAACTCACCATTCTCTGGGGACTGGATCTGATAGTGGGAATGGGAGTCAGGATAAGGATTAGTAGTATCTTTCTTATATACCTGATGAAATCTATCCCCACCCTTAGCTGGCTCAGAACAGAAATCCTGCCTATGTTATCTTGGGCAAGACCTTTGACCTAACTGGGCCTCAATTTCCAATTTGTAAAATTGGACTAATTGGTCTCTGATGGATGTTCCCTCTCTAAATTCATGATCCTAGGATTCTGTCACAGCTTCCCTGGGCTTGAGTGTCTTCATCTGTAAAAGGAGGGCCTCTAAGTTGCCTTCCTCCTCTAGATCTAGAGCTGATTTTATCTGTGGTTGATACACATAGTACTCTTTTTTTGTCTTGCCTCTCTTTGGCAAGATGATCTGCAGCAGCATTATCTGTTTTAGCTTGTATCTTCATGCTCAAATAATTCAATTGCTTTGACTGATTAATTGTATTAATTAGCCCTTTCTTAATTCAACGAAATAAAATCAAGCAAGTTATTTGAATTTTTCCACTGGTTGTGGACCATATTCCACTCTGGATAGCATCCAGCAGTAGTATGCATGAATAGATACTTAGTAAATGTTACTTGATAATGAAGGAAAATGTAAAAGGCCACCCCTTTTGAAGGCTGAAGAGATAGGATTCAAATCCTGGTTCTCTGGTGTCACAGATGAGTCACTAAACCTCTCTGGTATAACTCTGGTATAATTAGATCAACAACAACTTGTGAACTTGTCTTTTGGGAAAAAAATATATTTTGATATTTTTATTTCAATATAATTGGTTTCCTTTGTAATCCTACAGATTTTATTTTATGCATTTAAAAACATTTTCAGGGGCAGCTAGGTGGCACAGTGAGTAAGAGCGCCGGCCTCGGAGTTGGGATGACCCGAGATTTGGATCGGGCCTCAGAAAATGAGCACCCACGCACAAATAATGACTGGCCGTGTAACCTTGAGCAAGTTACTTAACCCCAATTGCTTTAAAAAAAAAAACATTTTCAGAAGGAGTCTATAAGCTTCCCCAGATTGCCATAAGGGCTCAGGACCCCAAAAGATGAATAACTCCCTCAAGCAGGCTGAGTCTATTATCTTTTCAAGCTCTAACAGTCTATGATTCCATAAATCATAACACCTAATTAGTCTTCAATGATCAGTTGTCCCTAATCGACCAATCACCAAGCATTGACCAGGCAAGGTCCTAGGGATGCAAAGGAAGAGGAAGCAGGCCCTCTTTTCAAAGACTTTATGTTCTCCTGGAGGGAAAGCTCTAAGCATTTACATCTCTATGGTTTTAAACCTTAACGCTCTATGAAAATGGGAATGTAATTATACTCAAACTTTTTTATTTGTTTTGAACATGGATATCGTTTTTTCTTTTCAAAAGCTTTTCTGACAGTGGGTCATGCTCACAGAATACACAAAGTCTGATTTTTCCCTTTACCATAAAGAAAATTTGGAAAATAAGTCAGGTCTGCACTAAAGACTATCAAACAATGACCAGACCATTCAAAGCTGGTGTCCTTGGATTTTGTTATATGGGATTACTATGAGAGTAGGCAATAACCTTTGGGAACCTGTCACCGTGGGTGGACAAGATGTTAGAAGTCTTTCTGGTGAGCTCCTGTTTAATTCAGGATCTTTTCCCCTAAAACATGGGTTGGCATGTGGAGGAGAACCCCTGGATCAAGCTCCATGGAAGTCATCAACACTATTTAACAATAAAGGGAACTGACCCATTTCCTGCCAGATGGATGAGTAAGACTGACCTTTTGGGATGCGGCCAATGGGAGAGGGCTTTTTTTTTTTTTTGCTGCACTCAAGTGTTAGTCATAAAAGTTTTGTTATTATTTTTTAAAATAAATTTTCCATGGTGGGACAATGGGAGAGAGAGATGTTAAATGTTTGGTTAAAAAAGAAAAAAAGATATTCAGATACTTACAGCAATGGCTTGAACTGTGGCCAGGTAGAGAAGAGCCAGATCATCAAGGGTCTGAGACAGTCTCAATCCTGTGACCTGTGTGGATTGGATGAGGAGGAGGGAGAGAAGGAAGAAGGAGGAGGGGAGAGAGAGAGGGAAGGAAGGAGAGAGAGAGGGGGGTGGGGAGAGAGAGAGAGAGAGAGAGAGAGAGAGAGAGAGAGAGAGAGAGAGAGAGAGAGGAGAGAACAGATTTACAAATGTGGCATTCAGGGAAGGGGACATTTCCCCTGAAAGACATTCAGGCATGTTTTCTGGTTGTAATGAGTTCAAATGCAAATCCTCTCTTTGTTAAACAGATGTGAACTACAGCCTAAGCCTTTTTTTGCTTCAGAAATAGGGGTGGGAGTGGTGAAGGGAGAGAATGCCCAAAATAAGAAGGAGAGAGGGAAACATAGCAACCAGCCCACTTTAGGAAGGGTAACAATCACATCCATGAACTTGTCAACTTGGGCATGTTTTTTTTCCCTCTTATACAACCATGTAAGAATGTTCATTGATGCAAGGAACATTTCCTGAGGGGCATTTACAGAACATAAATTGATAGTTATAATATCAGCTAACATTTATATGCCACTTTAAGGTTTGTAAAATTTATTTATCATATTTGAGCCTCACAAACAACCTAATGAAGTTAGGGAGACAATGCAGGGATAATTTTCTCCTTTTGATGAATGAAGAAAACAAGGCTCAGAGAATTTGTGTGAGTCATATAATAAGTTTTATCACTGGAGGGAATCTTAGAGAACATTTAATCTAATTGGTCTTATTTTTCAACTGAAGAATGAAAGACTCCCAAGTTCTAAAATGATTATGATGGCACAGTACATAGAGCACCAGGAAGACCTGAGTTCAAATCCAGCTTCAGAGACTTACTAGTTGCATGACCCTGGGCAAGTCACTTCACCCTGTTTTCCTCAGTTTCCACATCTGTAAAATGAGCTGGAGAAGGAAATGGCAAACCACTTCAATATCTCTGCCAAGAAACCCCCAAACAAGGTCATCAAGAGTCGGACACGACTGAAAACAACTAAAGAAAGATCTGGCTCAAGTCTTGTTCTGCTGCTATTGGTGTAACCTTAGGAGGATCATGTCCCCTCTCTGGTGCTCAGCTTTCTCATTCAAGAACCTCAGTTTCATTTTCTGTAAAATGGGGATGTATGGGGTTCAGGCACCCCCAAAATCCCTTACTCCCCAAAAATTAAAAGTCAGAGGTATCTTGAGGAAAGAACAGGGAACTTTATTCAATTCTCCAGAGAAGAGAGCACCCCTTCCACCAGTAGGAACCTCGTAATGAGGTGTGTTACAGAACACAGAACAAGAATTTATACCCTAATGCAGTCAAGCCCCCTCCCACCACTGTCCTTTCTCCCATTGGCTGGGAGGTGGGCTTACAAAGAACGAGGAAATGGGGGATAGCCAATCCAAACCTACCTATCCTTATTTGGCAATCACCAAAGTGAAGAAGAGGGAAGGGCTCGAAAAGATTCCTAAAATTCCTGAAGGGCATAAGGCTGAGTGGCAGCAAGCGAAGGAGGGAAGGGTCCTAGGTTGTGTAATTTCTTAGGAAACTCAGGACTGGGTCCGTCCAGTCTTACAAGTCTGTCTCTGGTTCCAGATAGTCTTTCTCCCTTTTCCTCCTTTTGAGGGGTCTTCACAGAGTTTGTGCAGAGAGTGTACCCCACTCAGGGATAATATATGTAGCATCCACCTCATAGGGTTTTAGGAAAAGAGCTCTACAAACATAAGCTATTCTTAGCATTATCATCTTGTCTAGGGGCTCTTAACCTGGTGTTAAGCTATTTTAAAAACTGAATTTCAGTATAATGGGTTTCTTTTGTAATCCTATTATTTTATTGTATGCATTTAAAAAACACTTAGGCAGCTACTTGGAACCCTGGATAAACCTGGAAAAACTGAATTCAAATCTGGCTTCAGACTCTCACTCACGGTGTGATTCTGGTCATGTAATTTAACTTTCATCTACCTCAGTTTCCAAATCAGTAAAATGGGTATAACAGCACCTGCCTCTCAGGGTTGTCCTGGAGATCAGATGAGATAACTGTGTAAAGTGCTTTGAGAACCTTAAAGGGATAAATTAGTGTTAGCAACTGTTGCGAGGACAAAGAAAAGCAAAGGTCAAGCAGCCTGATTTAGGGAGTCTTCTCACCTGAACATTCTAAAGCCTCTTTCTGTTCAGACTCCTCATCTCACAGATGAGGAAATTGAGGAAGAAAAAATGAACTTGTTCATAGCTACAACACAGCATATGTGTTGGAGGCTGATGTCTTCTGGTCCCTCTCACTGATTCTTTTCCCCTCAATAATATACTGTAATTAACCAACTTTCAGGGGTCTCCTGGCTCTAAATCTATGATTCTAGGCCTTTGAGGGATGAAGAGCCGGCTCTTTTCACCACTTAGCTTAGGAGTTCATCAGCATAATAATCTGGAAGAGACCAACTCATCTAACCCCCCTCTCCCATTTTACAGATAAAGAAGCTGAGGTCCCTAAAGGGTAAGTGACTTGCTCAAGGTCACACAGTGAATCAATGCCAGAGTCAGAATTTTAACCCAAGTGGTCTGACCCACAAACCAGGGCTTTACCGTGGTCAAGACATCATCACCAGGCTCACATCCTTTTCTCTTGGGGCTTTTCCCACTTGGTTGTAAGCCCAAGAACCTGCTAAATGTATATCTTTAGCTCTCACCTCTTCCCCATTCCCCTGAGACTGTTCTGCTAAAACTTGTTTTCTGAGACCGATTGTCAGGTTTTAAAACCACAAGTCAAAATGAGGATGGAGCCACCTCACGTAGAAGGTATTGCCTTACTAAATGACATTGGCTGGGCCTCTTCTCTGCATCATTTCCTCTTCTAAACCTTCCTTCAGATCGCAAAATGCACCCGTGGTCTTTTTTTTTTTTAATGAGTTTGAGTTTCTCGGTGGTATTAAAGGTTTGTAAAGTATGACTTACTGATTAATGCCATTTTTCAAAATTAAACATTTTTACTAAAAACAATATTCACCACAACAATTTAATTTCAGGCCAAGCAGTGTCCCAACAGATTTTCTCTACCTCTCTCTCCAAATCTCCATGAGAGTTCTTTGCCAGTCAATGCACGCTCATTTACTTTTCCGGGTATTTTCATAGTTGCTGTATTCTCCATTCAGCTACTTCTGCCTTTCCCCTTTTGCATTATTTTATAAAGGTCTTTCCGCATTTCTTTGTACTCTTATCCCTGTCTTTCTTAACTATGTTAAAGATCTACATTTCATTGATTACAGATTTCTGAATGGAGGTGACACATAATTCAGTGGTGCCTGGACTCAGGGCCAGGGAAACCTGGATTTAAGTCCCAGGTCAGCCATAGACTGATTAGACACAGACTAGACATAGACATAGACATAGACATAGACATAGACATAGACATAAACTGCCATAGACAGATACCCTGGGTGAGATGCTTAGACTCTGAGTTGTTGCAGGCATCTGAGAGACTGATGAAAGAGAGAGACAGAGAGAGGTAGAGAAAGAAACAGAAGCAGAGAGGCAGAAAAAACAGACAGAGGTTGAGAAAGGCAAGTTGAGACAAAGAACATTAACTAATCAATTGCATTTGAGCCTCCCTAAGACCCTGTGAGTTGGGCGCTACTACAATGAGCCCATTTTAAAAATGAAGAGTCTGTGGCTCAGAAAGCTTAAGTGACTTGTCCAGGGTCACAGAGCTGGTAAATGTCACATTCATGAAGGAGTGGACCAAGTCTGGAGAGGCAGGTTAGGGTCAGTCTATGAAGTACTTTAATTATGAGTTTGAAATAGGGAACCAGTGGAGTTGACTGATTGGGAGGGTAGGTTGGAATTTAGGAAAATCTCTTTGTCAAGTATGTGGAAAACAGATTGTAGTGGAGAGACCAATGAGGAAGCTACTCCAATAGACCAGGTGCTTGGGCCTTGATGGGAACTGGGGAGAGAAAGGGCTCTATGTGGAGCCATGGTCAAGCTAGAAACCACAAAATCTGTGCAGTAATTAGATATATAGGTGAAGAGCAATGAGAGGTCACAGATGACATGGAGGTTTCAAGCTTGGGTGGCAAGAAGTGTGATGGCCAACTAATGGGAAAGTCTAGAACTTCGGAGGGCTTAGGTGGAAATAAGATGAGTTCTATAGTGGATATGTTGAGTTTGAGATGCCTGTGGGACATCCAGTTGGAAATAATCCAATAGGCTACTGGTGGTAAAGGCCAAGAACTCAGGAAAAAAACAGTGGCTCTCTGTACAGACCTGGGAATCATCTATTTAGAGAAGATAACTGAACTTGTTATCTCAATTGAGAGCTAGTTAGGTCCTTGAGATAAAGCATGGAAAGAGAAAAGAAAATGATCCAGGCCAGAGCCTTAAAGGACACTAGGATTAGAAAGCATAACAAGGATAAAAGTCAACTAAAAGAGAATGAGAAATCAGACAGGTGGGAGGACCAAGAGGGGACATGGTCATTATTCATAGGCAGTTGTTCAGGCATTTTTCAGTTGTGTTTGATTTTGTGACCCCATTTGGGGTCTTCCTGGCAGAGATACTAGAGTGGTTTGCCATTTCCTAATCCAGCTCATTTTACAGGTGGGGAAACTGACACAAACAAGGTTAAGCTAATAGGTGTCTGAGGCTGGATTGGAACTCGTGTCCTCATAACTCCAGGTCTGGTGGTCTGTCCAGAGTCAAGATTTTTAAACTCAGGTCTTCCTGTTTCCAAGTCCAGAACCATCCTTTATTCTTTGCTGCCTTTCATAATTTTGGACATATTATATCTCTTCAGGAGAATCGAAGATCCCTGAGATTAGGGATGTTTTCTTCTTTGTTTTTGATTTTGGCATGGTGCCTGGCACACAGTCAATAATCATTAAGTCAATCAATGAACCATCCAATGAGCACATATTAATCTTTTATGATAAATATTTGTTGAATTGTATAAAATCCTTTTTGTATATAATTGTATAAAATCCAAAATTTTGTTTTGTTTTGTTTACAACTTATTACACTCATACACCGCTTGAGCCCCTAAGAGGTCTCACTTGTGAATATATAAATCTGTACAAAGTTTGGTATTATGACCTTTCCTCTACATTGACTCACTTTGGCCCACCACAACCTCCAGTAAAAGACTCTAGTAGACCGTGTTGGGCCTGCCAGCTGCAACTGGTGTGAGCAAGCCTCCTGCTCTGCCCCTTCCTCCCTTGCCCCCATAATCAATTGGAGAAAGGCAGCCTTGTGGCATGAGAGGCTTCCTTCCTGTTTCCCAACAATGCAGTCTCTGAATCACCCTCTTTCGTCTGCTTCCCCACTGTGAAATCTATTCCACTGGAAGGAATTTAAAGTCTTACTCTTTCCCACCTGTAGAGCCTTCCTCTAACACTCCAAGAGACTTTTGCCAGCCCAGCAGCTGCTATTGTCTCTCTAAGGCTACCTTCCATTTACTCTGTATGGATCTGCTAGAACTCTATTTACACACATGATGCATGCATGCTGTCTCCTTAGAACAGAATCCCTTTGAGGGCAAGAACAATTTTTACTTTTGCCATTTTCTCACCAACACTTAATAATGTGTTGTTTAGTGTTTTTTTTTTTCAGTTATATCTGACCCTTCCATGATCCCATTTAAGTTTTTCTTGGGAAAAATTCTGGAATGATTTGCCATTTCCTTCTCCAGCTCATTTTACAGATGTGGAAACTGAGGCAAACAGGGTTAGTGACTTTCCCAGGGTCACACAGCTAGTAAGTGTCTGAAGTTAGGTTTGCATTCAAGCAGAAGACAGGCCCTGGATTTCAGGAAGCCCTGAATTCAAGCATTGATGGACACTTCCTACATGGCCTATGTTCCTTGGGGCAATTCTCATGTCCCTTCTTTTGGCCACATTTTTTTCATTTGCAAAATTAAAGGGTTGGGCTTCTTAACCTTGGGTCCATGGTTTTTTAATTTTGATGAATGTATTTCAACAGAATTAGTAATTCCATGTATTTCAGTTTATGCATTTAAAAACCTGATTCTGAGAAGGGATCCATAGACTTCATTGGAACTGCCCAAGGGTCCAGGATCCAAAGAACTCCTAGGTTTGATGAGCTCCAAAGTGTGGGACAATGGGAACAGCCCTGACCTGGGACTCACAGAGTGTGAGCTGGAGTACTGGCTCTACCCCTCACTGTGTGATTATGGGACATCACGGAACCTTCTCTAGGCCTCCATTTCTTCATGTGCAAAAGCAAAAAGCTTGGGCAAGATGATCAGTAAGGGTTCTTAAAGTTATAGATCCATGATTCCAGATCCAGAGACACTGTGGTCTAGTTTAAAAAAAAAAGGACACTGCACTCGAGGGTCAGAGGACTGGGGTATAAACCTCAGTTGATCTTAGCCAAGTCCCTTCCCTCCGGGACTTAGTTTCCTTATCTGACATGTAAGAACATTGGAGCAGATGACCTTCAGCTCTAAACACATGATCTGGGGATTCCCCCTGTTTTCTAAATCAATTGCCTTAGTGATATAGGGACTAAACTTGAAGCTTCATATCTAACCCTTGACACTTAGCTGTGGAACCCTGAGTATGTCCTTTCCCTTCTCTGAGACTCAGTTTCCTCCTCTGTAACATGAGGTAGTTATTCAAGATGAACCTTAGAACATCCCTTGTAGCTCATATGAACCTATGCCTTATGGACTTTTCCCAGGTCACATAGCCCCTGAGACCTCCTTGGCCTCTCTACACCTCCCTTCCTTTCTTCTACACGACTTTTAGTCAACACTTGCAGTCTAGACCACACCTTGTGAGTGGCCCTGACTCACAGACTGGAGGTCCAGGTTGATTTCCAGCTGGGCTGAGTGAGAGCATGGGCAGCACTGTTTACATGGCCCTGACTAGGAATGGCCAGGAAAACACCACTTAGAAAAATGAAGAAGGGGACTCAGGATTTTCAGCAAGCCAGTCTCAGAGAGAAGCAGCAGCTGTAAAGAGTCAGAAACAACCTGGCTGGGGATCTGGTTTTGGCTCAGAAACATCCTGAGTTTTCATCAGGTCTCAGGAGTAGAGAGCAATGAAAGCATGTCAACTGGGACCTCACCACGGAATGGCATGCTAGTCTCCCAGTCTCCAAACTTGCTCACTCTCTAGTCCATCCCTGCCTTTTTGTACCTATGTCGGCATATACTCACCATGCCCTTCAGTGTCAAGTCTGCTAAAGGAGATCGGTTGCCATGGAAATCTGGCCAAACATGTAAATCAACAGTGAGGAAACCCACAGGCAGAGACTTCTTAATGGAATCCAGGTGACTATTCAAATATGTATAGATACTTTGGAATCTGGAAGACAAAGTCAATCCATTTTTTTTTTTTTTGGTCCATGGGGGTGGGGAAGTCAAAAGTTCAGTGAACAGAAAACATTTCATTTTCTATGTGAATTGAAGGAATATGGCCCAAGACCCCCCAAAGTGGAGTATGGCACAAGTTGTAACCTAAGTCAGGAGAAAATGATTATATCACTAGGTGCTACACATGGCCTCTGGAAAGCATGTGGCACTAGGAATATGGGGAAGAAAATGAGAGCTCCCATGCTGAGCACCAAGATTGGACTACAGTGGGGAAGGCAGGGGAGGAGGGGAGATTAAAGGTGGGAAGGAATGCTGAATGGTGGGAATGAACAAATGAAAATAAAAGCATTTACTAGGTGTTATGTTCAAATCACAGAGCTAAGTGCTGGGGATGCAAATAGAAGAAATGGGCATTCTCTAAAGGAGAATGGTTCTAATGGGGGAGATTTCAAGTATAGGCAGTTTCAGCTGCAAGTCAGATCAAAAGGTCCCATGGTTCTTAAGGTACAGCAACAATGCAGATGGTAATGCACCTTATTCAGGGGAAGAGCTTTGAAAGTCAGGGGATTATGACCAAAGAATCATTGATTTTGGGAGTTGGAAGAAGCCTCAAAGGCCTAGTCCAACTGACACCTGACCAAGAATTCTGTCTCCAGCATACATATCCCAGAGCAGCCCCCTCCTCTCCCAAGGACACTAGAAAGGGTGTTAACCTTGGAGTCGGAATACCTGGTTTCAAATCCTGTCCCTGATGCTTACTATTGAGTGACTTTGGGCAAGTCTCTTTCTTAGTGAACAAGGTAACTTCCCCAGACTTTTGTAGTAACATCCCAACACTGGTTTCTGAGATCTATGATCTTATCATCATCAAGTAGAAAACAGAAAGGACCTCAAGAAGCCATTATGGCCAACCCTCTCCCCATTTTACAGATGGGGAAATAGTGGCCAAGGGAGGTTAAATGACTTACTTGCTAACAGTCGCAGAGATAGTAAAAATCAGAGGTAGGATCTGGAGCCAGGTGTGCAAACCCTAGAGTTCTCTTTATTTTCTCCTGCCTTACTGTCTGGTAAAGGGAAACTCGCTACCTCCAGCAAGAGCCCTTTCCAGGTTGGAGAGCCCTAAATCATTAGCTCAAATGTGCTTCCCTGCATTTTACACTCTATGCTTCTTATTCTGAATTCTGGGACCAAGCATGGCAGAATCCTTCTTTACTAGGAAACAGCCTTAAATATTTAATCACAGCTTAGTTTACATAACATTTTAAAGTCTGCAAAGACCTGTGAGTTCATTACTTCTTTTTAGCCTCATCAGATTCTGAGAAGATACAGTTATGACCATTTTAAAGTTAAGAAAATTGGGGTTTGGAGAAGTGACTTGTCCATGGTCACACGGCAAATACATAGAGAAGCTTGGATGTGAGCCCAGGTTGCAGACCCCACCCCCAATGTGCTATCCATTGCACTGCTACTCATTTCACATTTACCCAAGGTCTTCTTTTCCAGGCAAAACATCCCCAGTCCTTACAACCAGGTCTTAGGGGACAAGATACCTTTTCATTGCCCCTCCCCACCCCCACCCCATCAACCCCCACTCTTCATTGAACATTGCAAAGAGGTCTGAATGCACTGACTTGGAAATCAGAAACTACCTTTAAACTGGCCAGAGTTATGTGCCTTTGGAAAAATCCCTTCATTTATCTGAACCCCAATGATCTCATCTGTAAAATGGGATTGTGATCTCTATGCCCCTTTCCAGCTTTGACTGTGTAGCCTTCTTCTTAAAACTCTCTTTTTAGCTTAGCACAAGGATTGGCACACAGTCATTGTTTATATCAAGATATTAGGCAAGGGCGGCTAGGTGGTGCAGTGAGTAGAGCCCTGGAGTCAGAAGGACCTGAGTTCAGATCCAGCCTCAGACACTTAACACACACACACACACACACACACACACACACACACACACACACAAACTAGCCGTGTGACCTTGGGAAAGTTACTTAACCCCAATTGCCCTCCAAAAAGCAAAGAAAGAAAGAAAGATAGGAAGGAAGGAAGGAAGGAAGGAAGGAAGGGAAAGAAAGAAAGAAAGAAAGAAAGAAAGAAAGAAAGAAAGAAAGAAAGAAAGAAAGAGAAAAAGAAAGAAAGAAGGAAGGAAGGAAGAAAGGGAAGAAAGAAAGAAAATTTAAAAAGTAATAAAAAAACTTAAAAATAAAGATATTAGGCGACACCTGTTTTCCAGAGCTAAGGCCCAGCAAGCAGGATGTGCCCTGGGCTTGGCATCACAACAGTCCTTTGCATTCACCCTCTGGATGCTCTCAGCCACAACGAAACCCCAGAACTGGGACTTATGATTCTCTGTTTCTCAGGGGATCCTAACCAGAGAACTGAAACTGCAGCCAATATTCTGCAGCAGAAAGTGATCAATCACGTCTCTGAACAATCCTTGTAAACCAAACCAGGTGCTCCACTCCTGTTCCTGCCACACTGACTCTGGTTCTGTACCCCACTGAATAATCACAAGGCTCAACGACCCTTAAGATCTGAGATAGTCACAAGACTCAATGATCCTTTTTTTTTTTTTTTTTGCTTTTTTGGAGGGGCATTTGGAGTTAAATGACTTGCCCAAGGTCACATAGCTAGTAAGAAGACTCAGTGTTTCTAATAACTTCAAGACTATTCTGACAGGATCCAAGAATGCCTGTATTGTCCCCCAAATGCCTGCACACATGGGCATGGTGTGGAAACTGTTTCCTCAAGACCTAAGGATGACCATGTTAGGTTCCATCTTTTTGTGATTTTAATGTTTAAAAACCCTACCCCTGTCCCAAGTGAGCAAGCCCTCCATGTCAGGAGGACTTTGCTTGCAAGCCTGTTTTCCTCACTCTGAAATTAAAACCCTAATTGATTCCTGACTCATTTGTCTCTGGTTTGCTTTATATGGCTCTGGCCATCCACAGATTAGAAACATAGTCCCGACTATATTTAAAAATTCTGTTGACACTTAATAAGTGTTTGTTGATTGGTAGGATAGATTCATTTCTATAGCTCAAGTTTATCTTGGGTTTTAAGGTTTACAAAGCATTTTTTTCCTGAACAACATTGTAAAACCAGCATACTCTTATTTCCCCCATGTTATTTTTGGGGATAATAGAGAGCAGCTTAGACCAGATTACCTCTGAGAAGTTTCTGCAGTTGGAAAATTTAGGCCCAGGAAGAATCCAGACCCCATCCATGGTTACCCAGAGAATAAGTGTCAGATTTAGACCTCCTGACTCAGTTTCCCCTGTCCTTTGTGACACTGCCACCAGGTTATGCCACAAGCTAACCTCTCTTGTTGTGAGTTTCCTCTTCAAAAATTAGGTGATGGAAAGGAAGGTAGAGTAGAAAGAACACTGGCTCTAAAGTCAGAGGATGTCAGTTTGAATTTTACCTCTTCCACTGGATGATCTTGGACAAGGCATTGAATAGCATGGGGCTTCAAGTTTCTTACCCATAAAATGAGGAGGGTGGCTTCTGTGGACCCTCCAACCTTAGTGCTATTATCATATGAATGACTTAGAGCTTTCCATGCTCTAAAATTCTGATTTTAAAAGTTGTTGTTAATGCTATGTCCTCTTTTGTTACTTTTCTGTCCCTTCCTGTGGCCTAGGTATGGAGTTTCCATATACAAGCCAATAAGGGGAAATCAAAACTAAAGGAAGAGATCAGATATACCTCCAGGGCAGGGGAAATATCAAATCTGATGTCATTTAATGTGCTTTGACATTTTTAGAAGCAGAAATAAGTGACGATAACTTCCTTTTTGAAGCTCCCTTCCCCAGCTATCTCTACTTCTCTCAAAGGATAATATTAATTTACTTCCGTTTAAAAAAGTGGCATGAATCAGGGGCCACTGCAAAATGACCAGGGAATGTTGTAAGTTGCCAATGGTTGTAAATTACTCATGTGGACTCCCAAGCTTAATTTATTCCCAAGTAGTAGAACTATGATAATTTAGTACCAGTCAGCTGTGATACCGAGGACACATCCTCTCTCTGTGCCTCATTTCCTAGCCTACAAAAGAAGGTAGTTAAACCAGATGGCTTTGAATGCCCCTTCCACTCTGGTATATTCTGTTCTAAGATTCCATCCCACTCTGATATTATGATCTCTAAGGCCATCCTAGTTCTGCCATTCTTGGTTCTAAGGCTCTGTCCAGCTCTGACATTTTGGATTCTAAGATTCCCCCCTAACTCCAGCATTTTTAATCTATCAAGGAACAAACATATATTAAACAATGACTATGTGCTAAACTACACAGAAAAAAATAATGGCCTCCAAGGAGCTCAAATTCTGATAGAGAAGGCAACAAGGAAGTAATTATGGACATACTAGAGATAGTGTAGATGGGGGGCCATCTCAGAGGGAAAGCATTGTTTGTGGGGGGGCGGGGGACTAGAGAGACCTCCTGCCCTCCTGCAGGAGGGAGATTGAGTCTGAGTCCTGAAGGAAGGCAGAGAAGCTAGGAAGCAGAAGTGACGAAGGAGAGCGTTCCACTATGGTATGCAGCCAGTGCAAAGATGTGTAGATGGAAGATGGAGCACCGGTGGGGGGAATAGCCAGGAAGCTACAGTCAATGGATCTATGAGCCCTCGAAGGCAAGTCAAGTGTTTAGGAGACCGAGCAGGTCGGAAAGCCTTTGTTCTAAGCCCCCTTCAACCCCTGCCAGGTCATGTCCTTGTTTTGCTCTTGGCACGGACAGTCTGTGTTTGAAGGTTCCTTCCAGCTCTGCTGTTTCACATTCTAATATACATTCCTAGCACTGACATTGTATAGTCTATGTCCTAACAAGCTGGGCTCTGCTTTTGATGCCCTATAGACCCTTCCATTTCTGAAGGTCCACAAATGTGGGGAAGCTGAAGAAAGAAAAGGGGCGGGCAGTGCCATTTGAGGTGTTTGTATAGGAGAGGGTCAAATCAGGTAGTCTAGGGTAGTTTCCCTTTATCCTTTGGCCAAGAAACAACTAAAACCCCAAAACTACCCAGATATCAAGAATCTGGAACAGGTCTAATACATTTTCATTTCAAAATGCCATAAATGCTTCTAGGACAAGGGATTCCTTTCTCTCTTTTAGTTTTATTTTCCTTCCTGTCCCCTTTCTTTTTTTCCTTTCTCTCTCCCTCCTTCCCTTTATTCCTGCCCTCCTTCCTTCTCTCTCTCTCTCTCTTTCTCTCTCTCTCTGTCTCTCTCTCTCTCTGTCTCTCTGTCTCTCTCTCCATGCCTTTCTCCTTCTCTCTCTTTGTTTCATTCTCTGCCTTTCTCCCTCTCTCCCTTTCTCTCTTCCTCTTTCCCTTTCTTTATTCTTGCCTTTTCCCTTTCTTTTTCTCCCTTTCTTCTTTCCTCTCTTTCTCTTCTCTCCCCTTCCTTTCTCCCCCCTTCCTCTCTCTTTCTTTTTCTTGTCCTATCATAAATAGCACACTTATAAATCTTTTTATTCTGACTCCTCAGGAATCTCAAAGTAGGGCATTTGGTTTCAAGCATCTGGGTCAATAACAGAATCTAGCCCTAATTACTATTGATTGGTCATTGTCTCGTTTACTGTAGACCCAAACAGTGATATTCATTTAGCTTTCCCATCCATAGTCAATCATGCACTAATGAGATCCCTAAGGGAACTTGACATGTGCGTTACCCCTTTGACTTCTGACCTCCTTGCAGCTGCATATTTATACTTTGAACCAAACCATTCAACTCCATATTTTTTCAATTATACCTAGCCATGTGTGCTATCTGAGTCGATCACTCAAAATGAAGTGCACTTGGAAGGCATTAAAGGAACTAATTCATGTCATTATTCACATAATTCTGCCCTTGCATTATGCCTCCTTGGTGCTGAACTAGGAGAATTTCGAATGGGTTTCGTATGGTGACCATCCACCCCCCATCTAGAGGGTACTAGATGTTTATAGATCCATCTAGAGAGTAACGCAATTAGGGCTAGAGATCGGAGACAAGCAATCCTGACTCCACTGTGTGGCCATGTCCAAGGCCCTTAACTTCTCTGGTCCTCAGTTTCCTCATTTGTAAAAGAAGGTGATTGGACCTGATGGCCACTGAGGTCCCTTCCAGAACTAAATGTATGATCTTATGATCCTCTTAATCACCCAGAAGGGAAACAAGCAAAGAGAAAGCATGGAGAGTTACAGTTGGATCTTTGAAAAACCTCCTTTTTTATTAAACATTCTTTTCCCCATTGTACAAGTAAATTGATGAATAGAAAGTGGAAGGGAGTTCCCTAAGTCACTTGAAGTTGACTACAACCAAGAGAGACAACAGATGTTATACCAGAGAATGAAGGAAGCATTAAAGAACTCTATCCAATGTAAGTTATCACTTTCGTTACTGTGCTACTACAAAACTTAATAATACGCTTAGAAACACTGTTACCAAGAAAAGGAAAATGGGCCAGCATATGATTTACTAAGGCAGGGAAGTATATAATGCCTTGTAGATACATTTCATTGTCAAATGTTATGATTTTTGGTGTTTAATAGGTCATATGATTCAGCTATCTGAATAATTTAGACACCTCCATTGCGAACAATGTTGCCAAATAAGTGAGACACTACAATGTTTTGCAAAAGGAAGGAAGGAAGGAAAGGAGGGAGGGATGCAAGGAGGAAGGGAGGAAAGGAGGAAGGAAGGAAGGAAGGAAGGAAAGAAAGAAGGAAGGAAGGAAGGAAGGAAGGAAGGAAGGAAGGAAGGAAGGAAGGAAGGAAGGAAGGAAGGAAGGAAAGGAGGAAGGGATGCAAGGAGGAAGGGAGGAAAGGAGGAAGGAAGGGAGGAAAGGAGGAAGGAAGTAAGGAAGGAAAGAAGGAAGGAAGGAAGGAAAGGAGGAATCCCATATCCTAACAACTGGAAGGTGATGGTCTTCTTGAGAAGACCCTGATGGTTTCAGAATCTCATTTTCATTTATCCTAAAAATTAGACAGTTATATTCCACTTTGGGAAGATTTTTAGACATGGAATAAGTGGCCTGAGTTCAAGTTCCAGGTCTGGCACTTATTGGCATTTATACCCCATTCCATAGCCTTCATGACAACCTTCTTTCTAGTTCTGGTGTATGCACTATGTTCCCTTTAGATGAAGGCTTCTTGAGGGTGGGGATTGTCTTGTTTTATTCTGTTAACCCAGCACTTCGTGTAATGCTATCTATCTATCTATCTATCTATCTATCTATCTATCTATCTATCTATCTATCTATGTTCTAGGTCCAGTGGCAGGTACTAGGGATCCAAAACCAAAACCATATCAAGATCCCATTTCCACAGCTAAACAGTAAGCTTTTTTGAGGCTAGGAACCAATCCTTATTTTGCTTTTGTTTACCCTTAGCACTGAGTCTAGCACCTAGTAAGGATCAAGTAAAGATGAAATATATTCCTCTCACCTGGGCCCTTAGTGCTTCAATAACAAGATGTCAGGAAGAGAAGACCCTGCCAGAATTCTATATTATCACCCACTGTTTTTACTTTTCTGACCTTTGCACACTTAACAAATGCCACACAAAACAAGCCTTTCCATATATGCTGTAGAATAAAAACAGCGGATTATACATGAAACTGTGGATTCAGTGGTTTTCTTGTAGATTATGTGGAGAGGTGAGGATTTGCAGGGCAAAGAATGTTGAACTGGATGTCAGAAGGCTTGTATGTGGCAAGGTTTACAACACCTCTAGCTTGGTGTCAGGTGTGTGGTAGGTGTGTGATGACAACCTTAATTAACAGACCTTAGAACCAAGGCCAAGGTTTGGACCCCAACTCTTCAATGCCTCCCTTGGACTTTCTGCTGTCCCCTTGACCTTAGTCTCACAAGCCACAGTGATGGCTTCCTGATGAAGAAACTTGAAATATATCTGATAGGCTGCACCTGTGAACCTTCAGCACATTTCAAGAAATTTAACGTCCAAGGCAACCAACTTCCTCATGATTAGAGGCAGTATGGTGTACAGAATAGAGTGGTAGAGTGGGAGTCAGGAAGATCTGAGTTCAGCTCCAGCCTCAGATACTTACTAGCTAAGTCAGTGGCCTTGACTAAGTCATGTGACCACCCTGAAACTCAGCTCCCTTATGTGTAAAATGGAGGGGTAGGTCTTTATTTCCTCTAAGGTCCCTTCCAGTTCTAAGTCTATGGTTCTAGAGCTGTCCCAAAGTAGAATGGACTAGAAGCAGAAGAAATAGTAGACCTCAGCGCTTCTTAAACTGTGGGTCATGACCCCTCACAACCCACAGTTTAAGAAGCTCTGAAGGTGTCATGAGTGGAAACAGTTTAAGAAACTCCTGGACTAGAACATAGGGGAGGGAAGTTAAAGCAACAGAAGAAATCAGAAAAGCTTAATCTTTCATAAAGTGATAAAGTTAGCAGAAAGAAAAGAAGAATGATTCCAGGGGGAAGAAAGTTATAAAGGAAGATGCCAACCTAGCTGACCCAAAAAAGGTAGAAAGTCCTGGATCCAGCAGCAGTGGCGCCAAGAGATGATGTATAGCAAGTCAAGTCAAGTCAGCAAACAAAAAGTCAGAAAGTGGATTAAAAGGCAAAAACAACAGCAGAAATCATTATAAGGCTAAAGAATGAGAGGGATATGTCTCTTTGTTAGAAGAGGAAGGGAATCTGTTATAAAGGAACACTGAAACAAAGACTTCTGTTCAGTTTTATTTTTAGGGCATTTTTCAACTGGGCAGAGGTCCATTGTCCTTCCTAAATGCCATCAGGTCCAACTTGTCCTCAGCAGTCAGTCAATAAGCATTGAAGTGCTTACTATGTGTTGTGCACTGTGCTAAGTGCAGGGAACACAATGAAAGGCAGATAATTCCTACCCTCATGGAACTTACATTTTAAAGTGGGAAGATATATCCACAACTATGTACATTTTGTTGTTGTTCAGCCATTTTTCAGTAGCATCTGACTCTTTGTGAATCCATTTGGGGTTTTCTTGTTTTGTTTTGTTTTTTGAGGGGGGAAGGCAAGGCAATTGGAATTAAGTGACTTGCCCAAGGTCACACAGCTAGTAAGTGTGTCAAATGTCTGAGTCCAGATTTGAACTCTGGTCCTCCTGACTCCAGGGTCAGAGGTTTACTCACTGCTCGGCCTAGTTTGGGGTTTTCTTGGTAGAGATATGGAGTGACTGGCCATTTCCTTCTCTAGCTCATTTTACAGATAATAAGTACAATTTATATAGCATTTGTTATATGCCAGATACTGTGCTAAGTGCTTTACAAATATCTCATTTAGGGGCGGCTAGGTGGCGCAGTGAGTAGATCGTCGGCCCTGGAGTCAGAGGGACCTGAGTTTGGATCTGGCCTCAGACACTTAACGCACACAAACAAAAACCTAGCCATGTGACCTTGGGCAAGTTACTTAACCCCAATTGCCCTCCAAAAAGCAAAAAAAAAAAAACCAAAAAAACCCAAAAAAACAAATATCTCATTTGATCTTCACAATAACCCTGGGAGGAGTATTGTTATCTATTGTTATCCTCATTTTATAGATGGAGAAACTGAGACAAACAGGGTTAAGTGACTTGCCCAGGGTCATACAGCTTGTAAGTGTCTGAGGCCAGAGTTTAACTCAGGACTTCCTGACTCAAAGTCCAGTGTGTTATCTACTACAGCACCGAAGGCTGACTTTTCACAGGATAGTAAAGAAGAAAATACCAGAGGAAACAGAATTGACAATGCAATGTGACCCACGGACATTCAGTCATCCAGCCTCAGTTTGAAAACTTCCTGTGATCACCAGCAGGCCACGCCTCAAAGTGTCAGCAATGAATGGACCCAACTTTGGCCCTCTGGGCCTTTAATGAGACCATCACTGAGAGCAAGGAAAGAGCTTTTATAATGACTGGAGCTTTGCTATGCTTGCTCTCTTTCTCAGAATTAAAAAAAAAAAAGCTTCATGGAATTAAGAGGCTTTCTTGAGAGTTTGGGAGTATGGTGGATAGAGAGTCAAACATCTCAATTCAAATCCTGCCTGAGAGCTTACTAGCTGTGTGACCCTGGGCAAGTCACTTGACTTCTCTCAGCCTCAGGTTCCCCATCTGTAAAATAAGGGTAATCTTCTTCTCTTCCTTCTATTTTATTTTATCATTGTTGTTGCCATTGTTATTGCTGGTGGTAGTAGTAGTAGTAGTAGTAGTAGTAGTAGTAGTAGTAGTAGTAGCATCTTGTACAACTCATTTCAAGCTGGAATTCCCTTTGCAGCTTTCAGACAGACAAGTGGACAGACTGTACTTGGATAATTTTAGTGATTTAGAACTAATTACATCATGAGACAGCTCAATGCATTTTCAGACCTCTTCAGTTCTTAGAATATTTTTCTCCAAACCCTGAGTCAGACTCTGCCTCTGTAACTCCCTCCCCATGGTCCTAATAGTACCACACAAAGGCCAGTCTGTTACCTCTTCCACATGACAGCTCTGCCCAGATTTGGGGATGAGGATCACAAAGAAGAAAGACAAGAGGAGGAGGAAGAGGGAGAGGATGAAGAACTCCGATTTCCATAGCACTTTAAAATTATCTGAGTGTTCTGTATTTGTTATCTCATTTGGTCCTCATAGGCAGAGTTCTTATCCTTGTTTCATAGATGGGGAAGCTGGTGTCAAGAGAAGTTAAGGGACATCTTCTCTAGGGTAAGTATTCCAGGATTTTGTGTTTTGTATGTTTGTTTTTACATTATCTTCCCATGACAGTTTCCAGACTTATCAAGACTTAATCACTGTTACTCCAGGAAAATGTTGGACATGGGGATGGTCTTTGGAGTGCTGGGTGCCATTCTCCCTGCCCTCCTCTGCCTCCTCTTCTCCTCCTTGTTCACCCCACTGTCTTTCATCAGTTGCTGTATCCCCCTCCTACTAATTCCTGCTAAAGCGTTAATAGATAACTGAGGTGTCAGCTGATTGAAGATTAAGATGTCAACCTTCCCTAGGGCATTCACATTTTCAAAGGATAACTTTTAAACCCCAAATCCTTTAAGTCTTATAGGGCTGGGCAGTGACTGGTACACAGTGATTGCTTGATAAATGCTAGGTGACTAATTGACCTAAAGGAATGAGCCAGGAATGTTTGACTGGTAGGGTTGACATTGACATTTTTGCAAACTGGGGTGGTATCACTTTGTATCACCCAGATATGGGAGAACTCACTACCTCCTGGGGCAGCTCATTCCACTTTTAAACAGCTCTAATCATGAGGAGATGTTTTTCTTGGAATAAGATCATAGATACAGAGCCAGAAGAGAATGTGGGAGCCCAACTCCGTCACTTGGAAGAGGATAAAACTGAAGCCTAGGGAGATTAGGTGAATGTTGGTCCCATGGGTGCTAAGGGCCAGAAGAGAATTTGAACCCAGGCCCTCTGACTCCACAGTACCTCCTTCCAAGCTGTCTCTGTGCAACAACTAGCCAGTGCCCTGACCATGGCTGAGCTGTGCCCTGAACCTTGCTAGTTCTGTGACCTAGGTCAAATCTCTTAAATTCCATGGGCCTCTGTTTCCTCATTTCTAAAATGACAGTTGGGACTAGATGACATCAAATCCTTCAGGCTTCTAATTGGTCTGATGGTCCTTGACTCCTCTCAGGCCCCAGGTGGGGAGGGGGAGCAGAATAAGTTCGGCTGCTTTGTCCCACCTCCCCCATAGCTTTTTAGACACTTGAGGGAGGTTATCACAGCCCACTTAAGTCTTCTCTTCTTCAGGCAAATGTTCCTGGGTCCTCCCATCAGCATTGGCATGGTCTGTTACTGCCCTTTGGACCTCCCATAGCTTGTCAGGATCCATAAAATGTGCAGAGGTTGAAGCCTATAGACTCAGCTGATGTGACCAGACTTTTTTTTTTATCATATTGGTTAGTTTTACTGAATTTTTTTCTTTCTTTTTAATTTCTTTGTAATAAGGACTTGCTTATGGGAAGGGGAAATATTGGGGAATATAGATGTAAAAAAAGATATCAATAAAAAATATTCCATTCTGATGGAATGGAATGTAACTTCCTTGAATGCAGGGACTACATTTTGCCCCTTTTTGTATTTTAACTGTTTAGCACAATACCCAGCACATAGTAGGCACTTAATAAATATTTAGTGATTGATTATTGATTAATGTGGTTTAAAAATGGGTGCCCAGACCTAACCACACTACTCCCAAAGTTAGAGGACCACAGGCTTCATATCTCCTAACCTCTAGTTACTATCTCTCTTAATGTAGCCACCATCTCATATGCTTGGTATGATGCAATATTAAATCAAATTGAGTTCCTAGTCTACTAAAACTGTAGCTGTCTGAGCCTTGGTTTACTTATCTGTCAAAGATAGACTTGGACTAGATAGCATCCAAGATCCTGTCCTACTCTTACCTTTTGCCCTATTCTCTCACGGGCTACCTGAAGAGAGACCTCTCAGGCTCATCTGACAGCTCTATTCAAGGATTTGCCATGAAGCCCTGGCCTCACCTATCATCATATGAAAAACTTACCCTATAACTCAGTCAGGTGCAGATGAAAGTCACTGTGAGGCAGGGGAAAGTCACAAATCTTGGGGCAGAGTCTTGTCTCCACTAAGTCCTTCCTCAGGCTCAGTTTGTACATCTAAATAATAGAAATAACCCCTGCCTTGTTTCTCACCTCGTGAGGAAGGCAGGATCACAGAACTCAGAAGTGGACAGGCAGTTAAACCCATCAAGTGCCCTAATTTTGCTAGTGAATAAACTAGGGCCAAGCATGGTGTAATGGCTTGTTCAAGGCCCACCCAGGTAATGACTTTCAGAGGCAGGATACAAACACATGTAATGCAGTTCCAAGTCCAGAATATCGGGAGTAAGTTTTAGCTGTAACAAAGTAAATGAAAAATACTTTATTCTCGACAAGGGCTATGGGGGAAGAAGGAGAAGAGTAGTCACCTGGCTGAAGCCTTTGCTTGCAATTCAGGGTAGGCAGCATGTCCCTGGACCACATGCTCTATCTGTAAAAACAAGAAACATGGGTAAGTTAATGCCCCCGAAAAGGCTCTATGTGAGCAGGAGAGAACATTTCCAGAGAAAGGAAAAGCAAATCCAAATCCATTTCCTTCTACTGTTCTTCCATCAAGGAATCTGCTGAAAGAGAAATTCTAACTCAGCTGGGAATTCTCAGGATTTTGTAAAGGAGCATCTTTGCTCAGCTTAGTGGACAGCTTAGATGTTCCATGGTCACTGAAGCGGCAATAGAAAAAATCAATGCAATCCATGGCTAAACCCTGAGGAAGAAAGGGAGAAGCAGTGGGGCATCTGGAACCATGAGGAAGCCAGAAGCCTGTTGTATGCAGAGTGCTAGACTGAGAGGTCAGAGAGCTGCATTCAAATCCAGACTCCTCCACTTGCTAGCTGTTTGAGTAGGAACAAATCACTGCCAAATGGGTATGTTACGTACGCTGCCGAACGGCCAGGGATGTTGAGAAGTGGGAACTGGGTTATTCTATCAGACAGGGATGCTCAGTCCTGGCAACACAGCATGGTAACACAGGCAGCAATATCTCAGCTTCTACATCCTGGTCCTGTGGTCACTGAGATTAGGAAGTGAAGAGACAGCACGATGGAGCCAGGAGCCCCAGGCACAGTTCTACCTTGACCTTCCTGCATGGCACACTTGTTTTTTCCTTCATCTATGTCATAGTTTCTTTGTCTTCAACATCCTATAAAATGAAGGCTTGATCAACATGGCCTCTGTGGTTCTTCGAAGCTCTTAATTTATGAGCCTATATCCTTGAGATGCCCTTTCTCTTCTACTCTAAAGTCAGAAAATCTGAGTTCAAAATCAGCATCAGACACTTAGCAGCTCTAAGTCACTTAACCTCTATCTACCTTGGTTTCCTCATCTGTAAAATGGGGATAACAGAACCTACCTCCCAGAGTGGTTGTGAGGATCAAATTAAATAAGAATTGTACCTATCACAATGCCTGGCACATCAACTTCTCTGGCTTTTTCCCAGTCTGTACAGGGTAATTTGATATGACTTTGTTTCATGCTTCATAAACCTTTAAGTGTTATGTAAATATTAGCCATTATTTTTATCATTATTAAGATGCCTTTAGCCTATGGTGATCTGATTTCCTCAGCTCTACTTAGGTTCCATATAATGTGTTCTAAGCAACATGCATCTATATCTAGATCAGGAATTTTTAACCTGCTGTACCTGAGCTTTTTTTTGCCTTTTGGAGGGCAATTGGGGTTAAGTAACTTGCCCAAGGTTACATGGCTATTTCTTATATTAAGTGTCTGAGACTGCATCTGAACTCAGGTCCTCCTGACTCCAGGGCCCGTGCTTTACTCACTGTGCCACCTAGCCGCCCTGCTTTTTTTAAAAACAATATATATTAATAACTGTATTTCACTCAAATTGTTTTTCCTTGTAACGCTATGCATTAAAAATATTATTCTGAGAAGGGGTCCAAAGACATTATTAAATTACCCAAGAGGTCCAGGATCCCCACAAGTTAAAAAAATACTTCTGTTAAATCAACTATATTTATTTCAACATGTAGATTTTCAACTGTGAAAAAGAGGCATGCTAGTGGAAGTAAAAACTGGTCCAACTATTGTAAAAGGCAATTTGTAATTATGCTAAAGAAAAAGATGAATAAAATGTCCATAGCTTTGACTCAGTGATCCCACTGCTAAGCATGTACCCTAAAGATATCAAAAACAGAACGGTCTCATATACACTAAAATATTCATAGCAGCACTTCTTATAATAGCAAATAAGTGGGAACAAAAGAGATGGCTATCAATTTTTTGATGGCTAGGCACACTGTCGTATTTGAATGGAGTGGGATATTACTGAACTCTAAGATAGAATGAAAACTTTAGAGAAGCATGGGAAGACTTGCACGAACAGATACAAAATGAAGTAATCAGAACTAGGAAAATAAACTCTTGTATTTGTTTTCAAGATTTTCATACATATATGTGTTATATGCATATACACATACATATATATTATGTACCCTCCTACACACACATACATATATCATCTTCCCTCACAGAACATAAACCCCTTGAAAATACTGTTGTATGTTTACTATTATATCCCCAGTGCCTAGAACAGTGTCTGGTGTGGAGACATGGTATAATCAATTTATTTTGATTGATTATTTGACTCACTAAGAATAAACTCTCAGTGTACATTAAGAAAACAAAAAGAAACTGAAGGCTTTGGCTAAGAACAAGGGGCCCAATAGGAAATTAAGAGAAGAAGGAGATTCCCTGGTGTTCTTTCTGTAAGGCGCTTAGGAGCACAAAGTCATCAAGGAGAAGGTAGTACCTCTATATGTCAAGAGACTTATTGGCAACTCGAAGCCAAAGTTCCATGAATAGAACACTTTCAGAGTGATAAACCCCCTCTTCGTATCAATATATGCATTTGGAATAGTAAATAACATGACAGATTTTTAAAATGGCTAAAGAAAACTCAGCTGATATTAGCAAAAGTCAGGTTTTACTCCTTTAAACCAGCTTTAGGAAGATAGATGCTTTCTCATCAAAAAGGATGACAATAATTGAGGTGTCAGACCACAAAACAAACAGCTTAAAACTTTACAGACAGGTTTCCTGGGCAAATAGACACCACTTTAAGAAGCTACAGCAAATGCAGATAATAGGTATGTGTCACTAGATGTAACAAATATAACAGAAATAGTATATTTACCACCCAGAGTCTGTAAAACAGTAAAGATCCAAGAATGTCAACAAAAGGGTCTCTCAATGGCTAGTATCTATTTTAATTCAACCAACAATACGTCAGCAGAGAAGCATTAGACAAATGGCTGAGACAAGTGAATTTGCTTACAGAAAGGAGAGATTTCATGATAGCAGCACGGGATAAGATCTCTGTTGCCAACTGAGAAATAAGATACACAGGCAATGGGGTATAGAAATCTAGTTTACCCTATAGGAAAATAAAAGGGAAGGGGATAAGAGAAGGGTGTGGGGGTGATAGAAGGGAGGGCAGATTGGGGAAAGGAAGGGGTAATCAGAATGGTTGCCCTCATGGGGTGGGGGGATGGGAGAGATGGGGAGAAAATTTGGAACTCACAGTCTTGTGGAAATGAATGCTGAAAACTAAAATAAATAAATAAATTGAAACAAACAAACAAAACATCACTTTTGCCAGAAATTATAGAAAGATCTTTCTTAAGAATCTCAGACTTACAGCTCAATGCATAATCTCAAGGAAATGATAGAAATTGGACAACATATATCACTGTAGGTGGCAAAAAAATTGGATCCATCGAATGCTTAAAGAGATATTTATCAAGTAGACCATTATATAATGCAGACATGCTGTTCTTCAAAGAATATGGGACAAATCTCTGTCCTACAAATAAGAATCTCCAAATATCTTTGAGAATCTGACAAGCAAAAATCACTGAAAGTCTATTAATCACAGATAAAATAATTGCTTACAATCACCGGGACACAATATTAGTTTATGTAAATTTAAGAATCATATTTTAATAGATGTAACCATACCTTCAAGCACTCATAGTATTTACAATACATGGTAAGAAAAGTCCCAAGACTACAGAGACCCAGTAGAAAAGACTGAAAGCATGTAGTTATAGAAATAAGGGGCTATCATCCCCTTATTCCTATTTATTCTTGGCGTTGAACTGAAAATGCTCGTTTACTTTACAGAAGATGAATCTGCACACCTATTCTTTCATTCAATGATGAACATCAATCATTCCATCCACTTGTATGACTTTGCCAGACATGAAACACAAAAGGATAATGGAAGGTTACCAGCTTGTCCCAGGACAATTTCTATCTGAGCTCCATCAAAAATAAAGATAATAGGAAGGAGATGTTCAGAATTCTAACAATAGTGATGGACATTTATATAGGGCCCTAAAGTTTGCAAAGCACTTTATTTCTATCCATTATTTCACTGGAGCCTAATAACAGTCATGTGAAGGAGGCACCAAAGATAGCATTCTCCTCATCTTACAAAGATAAGGTTTCAGAAAGTTAACGGATTTGCCCAGAGTTCACAGCTAGGCAGGGGAGAACCACTGAAGATGTTCAGCACCTTTTAAGTTAGAAAGGATTTAATCTAAAGAAGAAATCTCAGAGATGAGAGGCCTCCTGGGACTTTTTAGACTTCAGCCCCGGATTTAATTATGCAGAGTGCTTTGGGTGAGTTCAGCTGACCCAAAGAAACATGAAGGCAGGCTGTCTCTAAAGAGGGCATGGGACATTAAGATTAACAGCTCAGATTGTACTCAAGACCCAATACAAGACAGAGCTAGGCTAGACTGCTATTATTCATTCACCCTGATAAGATCCTAGAGGGGGCAGGAAGGGATGCAGAACAAGGTATCGGGACAGACCCAGACAGATTAGCTGATAGCTTGGTCATTCTAATCTAAACTCAATTCAAAAAGTCCAGGGAAAACACAATTTTTCCTTTCATGATTGCCTGAGTCCAAATTATGCACCAAAATTATGTTCACCTCACATCAGCTCCGTTGCTTGCTTTCCTGTCCTTTCTCTGCCTTTAGATGGAAGTTTCAAAAGCAAAAGCCTTGCGCTTAAAGACTCCTATTTTACAAAGAACATTGACAAACTGCCAAATGTCCAGATGACCAGAGTAGTAAGAGAAGAACACAGAATATGAGTGTTGAGGGAAGAATCTAGAGATAATTAACCAGGACAGCAATCACAATTGTGAAGGCGATGACAATCCAACTGAACATTGGATAACTAAATTGGCAATTCGTTGACCTAAAGGAATGAATCAGTAATGGTTGAATGCTAGGAGTTTACATGGATTATTCAAGTCTTGATATTCATTTACTCACTGAACTAGTACACCACGCATAGAAATATGTTTTTAAAAATACAATTTTAGAAACAGTGAAAAAAAGTGAAACATTTAATCCTGAAAGAATTTGAGAGTAAGGGAATGGAATGATACCAATACACATGTCTGAATGAATACAGAATCCATTCTTTCTCCCCACAAAGAATGCAAGATCCTCCTCCATACTCAGGACCAATATGCTGAAAGCACCCTTGCAGCATCTCTGAAGCAATGCATACTCTTTAGTCCCAGGGATGGAGCCTTCAGTGAAGGCTGGAGTCTACGTTTCAGATTTCCCACTTCCCTTGCTTGTTTCCCTTTTCATTCACCTGGTCCACATGTTTCCTGGACTCATCATCTTCATGCTGAACTCGGATTTCCTTAGGGGCTACTCCCAGCTGAGTTGGCTACTGCTAGTCTCTAGTGGAGTTTCTGGCTTGCCTTTCCTCTCTGCATATTTGCAGACACAAGCAGAGGCCGCCATAGTGTATCTATCTGGTGGGTAAGAAGAAAATCCCTTTTCCTGGCCATTTCAGAAAGGAAGACCAAAGACAATAAACAGCCTTGACAAAAGGCTTTTTTCTTTTCTTTCTTTCTTTTTTTTTTTTTTTAGCATCCCAGAAGTTGAAAACATCACTCTGCCTCTTAGGCAAAAGAGGATTGGGGAAAAGAGAAGGGAGCTATGCTAGGCTGAGTCTGCCTCTAATACCTACTATCTAGATGACCTTGTCCCAGTTGGTCAACCTCCCTCAGTCACAGCTTTCTCTGTTAAATAAAGGGACAGCCTACATGGCCTCCACTGCCAACTCTAGATTTTGTGATTCCATGATCCTGAAACCTGCACACGGGGATGATTACACTTCAAGGAGTTTGTATCTACAGTTGTTATTTGGAAGAGATATTTAACTCGTCATCCTTAATTGAGGGACAAATTACAGTTTGGGGTAAAGAAAACACAACCCAAACCACCCCAAAGTGGAGTGGTTTCCCATTCCTGGAGTTCTCTAAGCTAAGGCTGAAAGCTGTCTCTGTCACTTAGGATCTATGTGAACTTGGGAAATAAATTACTTAACATCTCTGGACCTCTGTTTGTCAAATATGTTACTAAAAGGATTTTTTTGGTGGGTCAGGATTGGTCTAGATAGATGCTGAGTACCCTGCCAGTGCTGAAATTCTATCATCCTGGATTCTGAGTTGGGGAGGGAGGGAGCAAGAAAGGGAGGAGGCAGAGGAAGAGATCAGCAGAGCTATTGATTTTTGCTGAGTTGGTCTCTGCGTCCATTAAGTAATTCCTATTAGCTAATGTGTAAGGACAGTGACAAGCCTTAGTACACGCTGGGAGCAACACCAATACTGAAATGGTCACCTTTTATTTCATGATCTGACCTTGATAGATGACAAAATAAACACTGGCGGACAGATAAAACTGGCTCCTAAAAGAAATTGTCAGAAAAAAATCATAGAATAGATTTAGAAGCATCACTTCAAAGAGGTTGATCTCCTTCTTCCTCAGACACTAATGAACCTGAATGATGCATACCCAGGAAGGGGGAACAAAGAGCCAGCTAGCAATTTGCTGGGATTCCAAGAAAGCAATTCAATTACAACGGGGTCTTTTGTCTTTTTCCAATCTAGTCAAACTCACATTAACACTTCAATCAGAAAAAGAATTCAGCATTTAGCCCTGTGCCCAACACAGAGTAGGTGCTTTAATAGATTTTTTTTTAAATTGTTTTGTCCCCTACAGCAAGGGTTCTTAACCTGGGGTCCAAAAATGGCTTTTTTGGATAATTTTTATTTCAGTATATGTGGTTTCCTTTGCTATTGTATTTATTTTTTGTCTCTTTAAAAACATTGCTCTGAGAAGGGATCCACAAGCTTCATCAGACTGGGATGCAAAAAAAGAGAAAAGGTGAAGACCTACTATCTGGTCCTTATTCCTGACTAAGGGATGGGAGATGGCTTGTGAATGGGAGATGGGGAGTCAGTATATGCTGGTCATAGCATCATAAATCTAAACCAAAAAGGATGGCACAGATGAAGACTTGAAGCTTACAGAAGTTATGGGACATGCTCAGGATCACACAGGAGGTGAGTAACAGCCTGGATTTGTAGCTGTAACTACAAGCTAAGGTCTCTTTTTACTGTGCCACCCTACCTAGCCCTGGGGAAAGGCAGGGGCGGGAGCTATAGAACAGCCCTATCCAGGCCCCTTCCCAAAATGTCCAGGCCCTTTCCCAGGATGTCCAGGCCCTTTCCCAGGATGCCCAGGCCATTTCCCAGAATATCCAGGCCCTTTCCCAGGATGCCCAGGCCCTTTCCCAGAATGTCCAGGCCTCTTCTGGGTTCTTAGTTTGGAAATAATACAGAGTGAAGGTAGCCCCAACTATCAGAGCTCATCTTTCTATGAAGTTTTAAGGTTTTCAAAATCTTTCCCTCACAACAGTTAGGAGAGATGGAAAGCCATGCCATATTACTATGGCCATTTTACAGCTCAGGACACTATGGCTAAGTGATCTGATCATAGCTACATGGATAGTCAGGGTCAGAGTCTAGATTTAACCTTTGGTTGTCTGAACCCACAGGCAGTGGTGGTTTTTTGTTTTTATTTTTTTTTTCATTCTAGCCCACTGCTTTTAACCCCACTGTATACAGTAACAGCTATAGTGTTCCATGATCAACTATGATAGACTTAGCTCTTCTCAGCAATACGATGATCCAAGACAATTCCAAAAGGCTCATGATGGAAAATGCTGT
The DNA here is from genome assembly GCA_011680675.1 of Gymnobelideus leadbeateri. NCBI lineage: Eukaryota > Metazoa > Chordata > Mammalia > Diprotodontia > Petauridae > Gymnobelideus > Gymnobelideus leadbeateri. The sequence goes on from WOXC01002520.1 coordinate 42,207, forward strand.
CTACCTCCAGAGAACTATGGAGTCTGAATGAAGATCGAAGCAGACTGTTTTCACTTTCTTTTTCCTTTCTTGTGGTTTTTCCCTTTTGCTCCTATTCTTCTTTTAAAACATGATTAATGTGAAAATAGGTTTGATATGATTATACATGTATAGCCTATGCCAGACTGTTTGCCATCTTGGGCAAGGGAGGGAGAGGAGAAAAATTTAGAACGAAAAATCTTATAAAAGTGAACGTTGAAAGCTATCTTTACATGTAATTGGAAAAAATAAAATACTATTAAGTATTTTATAATAGAATATATGAGAATATATTATATAATATAATACAATAATATGTTATGATATTATATGACATGATATAATATAATAATAGAATAAAATAACCAAAAATAGGATGGTTTATTATGGACATAAGGACATTGAGGCATTTGGTCCAACCTGTCTCTGACACTATCTGGGCAAGCAATTTTAAACTGAATTAAGAACAGCCTAGGATCCAAAATGAGGCAAGAGAATCACATTGTACTTCCTGGGGTTAGGCCACATCTGGAGTCCTCTGATCCCTTAGAGATGCTATGTTTTAAAGAGACCCCTGGCGAAATGGAATATGGTAGAAGAGGCAGGGCAGGACAGTGAGGCATATGGACCTTGGGGGTGTCTAACCTGGACAAGACAAAATTAGGTGAGGGGGAAGGGAATAAGAGCTGGCTGCAAGGGTTTGAAGAGCTGGCAAGTGGAAGACAGATTCGATTTGCTTTGCTTATATCTATGGAACACAATGAGCAGTGATGGAGAGAAGCTACATTTCAACTTGAGGGCAGGAGAATCCCCCAAGAGATTATAAGGAATCCAGAAGTGAAATGAGCTGCCTTGAGAGGGGGTGGATTGTCCTTCCCTGGAAAAGGGTGGCAAATGGAAGCTTAGCAGGGTGCCTGGTATGCCATAGGTGCTTAATAAATGCTTTTTGATTGACTGATCAGATGACCTCTCATCAGGCTTTGTGTCAGGGGAGTTTCTGCCCAGGTGTGGGCGGGCCTAGATGAAGGCCAGGGAATTGCATGGCTCTCTGATTCTTTACACCTGTGGCAGTTTCTCTTCTTCTCAGACCTTACACAATATTTCTCATCTGCCATCTTGTAGTGTCAGTTAATCGCTTCATGTCTACTGGTCTGATGTCCCAGCTGTTTCTTCCCTATTCTAAGCACCCTGAACCATGCACAAATATAGAACAAAAACCAAGAAAGTAGTGAGAAGTACCTGTACACATATGCACACACAGTTTTCTTCAAATGAACCTTGGAGGTTGGCTGAGCCCACCACTGAGGCAGCTATGCTTGGACTTGCCAGTGCCATTCACAATGAGGTTCTGGACTGGAATTCAAGAAACTCCGTTTTGCCAGCTAGTTGTTGTTGTTTAGTCATGATGGATTCTCTGTGACCCCATTTAGGGTTTTCTTGGCCAAGTGGTTTGCCATTTCCTTCTCCAGTTCATTTTACAGATGTGGAAAATGAGGTAAGCAGGGTGAAGTGACTTGTCCAGGGTCACACAGTCTGCAGCCAGGTTTGAACTCAAGGACATGAGTCTTCCTGACTCCAAGTCCAGGTTGTCCTTTGTCAGCTAGGCAGCACAGTAGATAAAATTAAAAACATTTGATATCAGATACTGGTTCAGATATTTACCAGATGTGTGACTGGGACAAGTTTCTTTACCTCTCTCACTTTCCTCATCTGAAAATGAGAGCATTGGACAGTCAGGCAGCACCTGAGTTTGTGTGGGCATCCGGTAATTAGGGTGAGCTTTGTGTTACTTGGCTTTTGAGGATGGAGCTGTGAAAGTATGGGAGCAAATGGGCAGGATGCACAGAGAGCCTTTCCTGGTATCACCACTATGGCGAGCGAGAATGTGCGGATGGTGGTTTGTGGCTTCCTTTCTCAAGTATCAACACATAGCAAAGCCCAATGAGGAACAAGCAATGAGAGAAGCTATAAAATCAGATTTGGCCTGGTGCTGCTCATCTGAGGTGTGGAAGAGCTGATTAGCTCCCATGCCTGAAGTAGAGTGCATTGGGGTTGGGGCTGGGGTGCAAGGATGGGGAATCCAGGGCAACTATAATCCTTTAAGGGACTGATTGCTACAGATTGTAGGGATCAGGGCCAGAATTCAGACCCAGGTGTCTCCTAATGCTAACTGCAGGAATTCCCACCACAAAATTCTGCCTCAAAATAAAGAAGGGAAGAGTCTGCAGGGAAAGGAAAAGAAAGAATATAAGTATCAGTGTTGGGGTGGCACAGTGAATAGAGTATGGGCCCTGGAGTCAGGAGGACTTGAGTTCAAATCTGGCCTCAGACACTTAATACTTACTAGCTGTGCAACCTTGGGCAAGTCACTTACCCCCAATTGCCCTGCCCTCCCCCCTCCAAAAAGAGACCAAAAAAAGTATCAGTGTTTAGATGTACTAAAATGAGTAATTTTGGACATAGTCTCACACAGAGATGTCAACCACAGAATCCAAGGGCCACAACACTACCTAGTGTCCCAACCAAATTAAAATATTTGACAAAATAAACAAAAACACAGAATTTTGCTACTTTAAAGTTTTCTTTTTTTTTCTTTTTTTGGAGGGCAATTGGGGTTAAGTAACTTGCCCAAGGTCACATGTCTAGGTTTTTATTTGTGTGTGCATTAAGTGTCTGAGGCCGGATCCGAACTCAGGTCCTTCTGACTCCAGGGTGGATGCTCTACTCACTGTGCCACCTAGCTGCCCCTGAAAGTTTTCTAAGTCAACATTTGATCCATAGGGATCTGTTTCTGTTTGAGTTAGACAAGGCTGTTCTAGAGAAATAGCAGCAGTTGTTACACAACCAATATATCAGTACATAAGAAGGCAGTACTACCTTACACATGATTACCCCTAACTGCCAATATGTAGATGTTTGGGAGTAGGGTGGTATTCCAGTCCAAAGGTACCTAGTCCTTGTATTGGATGGAGTAAGGGGCCTAGAGGCAGAAAACCATGGCATCAAATACTGACTTAGATATTTACTACTCCCTGGGAAAGTCACTTGACTCCCTCAGCCTTAATTTTCTCATTTGTTAAAAAAATAAAAATAGAAGAAGAATAGCAGAGTGTACTTCAGAGAATTGTTGTCAGACTCAAGTGAGATAAATATTTACATACCCCGAAGTTCTCTATGTTAGCTCTTGTTATTATTTTCATCCAGAGTCAGGATGATTAGCCTTCTAAGAAGGAATAGCAATCAAAGTGAAGGGAATTGTGTCCAAATCATGACCAAGTAAAATGGACTGGAAAGAGTCTTGGATTTTTCTGTACAGGATAGCCTGTTGCTGCTGCTGTTTCCCTGAGCATCAGTATAGTCAGCTCCTCAAATCTGAAGGTCTGAAAGATTTAGGTTTAGTTGTGAAGACGCAACACGAGATCGAAAAATCACAGAACCGGTGTTAGAAGGAAGCCCAGGGGCCATCCAGCCTAATCCACGCTTGAACAAAAATATCCCCCTAGAATCACTGCCCTAAAGTGTCAAGGAGACTTTGAATGAAGATTTCTCTAGAAAGAGATGATTCATGAGCTCCTGAAACAGCCCATTCCGTGTTTTGTTGAGTGAAGGGGTTTTTCAGTCATATCTTACTCTTTGTGACCCCATTTGGGGTTTTCTTGGCAGAGATCCTGCAGTGGTTTGCTATTTCCTTCTCCAGCTCATTTTCCAAATGAGGAAACTGAGGCAAACAGGGAGAAATGACTTGCCCAGGGTCACACAGCTAGTAAATGTCTGAAGCTGGATTTGAACTCATGGAGAGAAGTCTTTCCAATGCCAGGCCTGATGCTCTGTGCACTGTGGTGCCACCTAGCTGCCCCATATTGTCCATATTTGGATAAATCTAACTATAATGAAGTTGTTTTTGCTTAGTTCTTTAACATTAAGACTACTTTTCCTCAAATTCTACCCATTGCTCCTAATTCTGTCCTTTAGATCCAAGCAGAACTGTCCTTCTATCATGTGACAGCCCTCAACGTCTTTTCTTTTCCAAATTAAACATTCCCTTTTCCTTCAAGCTCTCTTTAAAAGTCAAAACCAAAGGCTTGTTGACTTATATAGTATGATATTGACTTGCAGTGTGATATTGACTCAGTGTGATATTAACAATTAACCACTGAATCATGGTGAGCTTGTATTTCACTAAAACCCCCAGATCTTTTTTTTTAATGTCTTCTTGTATAGACATGATCTTATTTGAATGTCACAACTGCCTGTGCACTGGGTATGGTAGGTTATACAATTCTTTCTCCCCACCTCCACCCCAGCATAACTATCTTCCTTTTCTTACATTATGAAGTTGATTTTTTATACTTAAGTGAAAGATTTTGTATTTATTCCTAAGGGGATACAGAAGCAAAAGCACATTCAGTTTGGAAAAAATCCAAGATTTTGCTGGCAATTTCTCTTGGTTGTGATCTGGGCAAGATTTCCTTCACTTATTAGCCTAGTGCTCTATCTAGACTGTGAAGAAATCTTGATATCCCACAGCATCTAATAAAGTATCCCTCCCAATTTTATGGCATATGAAAATTTGATGAGTATGCTATTTATGCCTTTATGCAGCTTACTGATAAAAATTATTAAGTAGTACAGTGTGAAGCACAGATCCTTGGGGTACTCCACTAGAGACCTCCTGGAACCAATAACAAATACTCTTTATTACAATATAATCATGTTTAATACCCCTACTTGCATTATTTGTCTAATCCATAGTTTTCCAATTTTTTATAATAATAGTACAAGACATTTTATCAAAAACGTTGCTAAGTAAACTATGTTGAAAGCAATTTCCTTTAGTAATCTTGTCAAAAAAGAAAATAAGGCTGGTCTGGCATAACCTGTGCTTGATGAGACAGGCAGTCTCTTTGTAATCCTAGCTTCCTTTTCTAGTTGTTCCCCAGCCATCACTGTAATGATCCATCATAGAATTTCCCCAAGAATTGAAGTCAACCTTACTGTCTACAATTTTGCAGAGAAGATAAAGGGAAGAGAATAAGCATTTACTACATGTCTACTAGGTACCAGGTACTGTGCTAAGTGCTTTACAAGTATTATTTCATTTGTAGACTGTTTTCTTCCCATTTTTGAAAACTAGGACATCTTCTCCTTTCCAGTCTTGTGTAACTTTTCCTTTTCTCTATGATCTTTCAAATATCTCTGACAGCAGCTTGCAAGCTCTTTCAGTACCCACTGAAACGGTTCTTGTGCACGAGCTGATTTGATTCATCAAGAGCAACTAGGTGTCCTCTTGCTGTGTTCTTACTTCTATTGGGTATCTATTCCCTACTTGTCATTTTTGTTTCATCATTTCTAGTTTGAAGTACATTCTCTTTCACCAAGAAAACAAACAGAGAAACAGGTGAACAGCTCTGCCTTCTCTCCTCCACTGTCAGTTTTCGGGACACTTTCAATTCACTCCAAGGGAAGGACTTTTCCCTCAGTTAATATGCATTTTTTCTCCCAATGTAGCTAAACAAACATCCTCTTTGCTCTCCTTAGCTGCTCAGCCAGCCTCAAGTCATTTTGTGCTTTAGAATTCCTGACACCATTTTTTCAGGACCATGCCATGCTCTTCTATTTGTGTGCCCTCTCTCTTTTTCTCAATGTCTGTCTCTCTGTCTCTCTCTGTCTCTGTCTCTCTGTCTCTCTCTGTCTCTCTGTCTCTGTCTCTCTCTCTGTCTCTCTGTCTCTCTCTGTCTCTCTCTGTCTCTCTCTGTCTCTCTCTCTCTCTCTCTCTCTCTCTCTCTCTCTCTCTCTCTGTCTCTCTCATTCAGTTTTTCTTACATTTTGAACATTTTTGAATGTTTTGAACATCTTCCATTTTTGAACATTTAAAAAATCTAAGTTGGTTGGTAAGTGCCCTTTACATCCATTTCTCTTAAGACAATACTCCTGCCGCCACATCAGAATTGGTTGCCTTTGTGTTTTCAGAATTTCATTCTTGAGCTTCTCCCATTCCTTCCTGGGCTGTTTGATGATGTGGTTGAAACTTAGACTCATCCTTCCTAGTTCAGCCCTTTGGTGCCTGGTAACATAAGTCTAAATCCCACTTCCACAGGGCAGCCGTTTGATGACTTCAAGACATCTGCTATGTTCCCTTGAATCTTCTATTATCCAGCTTAAATTTCACTAATTCCTTCAACTGACAAATGGAGTAACCCATTTCACTATGGGATTCTAATGGTTAGGAAGGTGGTTTTTGCTTTTGGTATGATGGATGGGAGTTATCTATCTATATAACTATACATAGACCATAGTGATCTATATGTATAGGTTACTTCTGGTATTGTGAGTGACAGAGATGTAATAAAGATTCAAGCAGGAAAGGTGAGAATATATCATGTTGAGAGGAAAGATTCTGTTTATCTTGTCTAAATAACAAGGGAATCAATGAACTTGCCCTCTAGGGCTCCTAGGAAGAGGTAGATCAGTGACAAAACTTTATGAAGGAATCAGAGCAGCTTCAATGGTTTTCACCACCTTGGTTCAGGCACAACCCCTCGTGCACAACCCCCCTTCCTTGTAGTCTGTGTTCATATTCAAAGAGTGAACATGGTCCTTGGCTGGGTCATTGCCATCATCTAAGGGAACAGAGCACCACTGGCCTGAGCATTAGAAAAGGTTTTATGCGTGCAGATGCAGGACCCCAAGGATGATGATTGAACAAAAGAGGGGGGAGGCAATCTGCCTGCCAGAGCCATCATGTGGCAGCATCTCCTTGATGCCTGACACTTCCTGTTTAATTTGCTCTTCCCAACTCCTCAGCTTTGGACTATCACTGCAGACACGTTTGTCACCTCCCAGGGGGCCCCTCAGATTTCAGCACCCTTTGGATTTTGGCTCCATCAGGGCCAGCTTGCCATTTCCTCTCTCCTGGGTCTCCCCTTGGCCAATACCCTGCTTCTTCAAAAAGGTTTCTTCTTAAGGGCTCTGTTGGCTGACCCTAATCACCCAGAGGCCTGAGCCCCAGGGGGTGGAGGTTCAATGTATAAAATGTGGAGGAAACATGCATTCTGCCATCAAAAACACATCTCAGGGAGAAAGTAAGGAAGACAACATACATTTTGGCAAAGGAACAAACAGATGTGAAGACAAGTATAAAGGGCCCATATGCAGAAACTGGCCCATTTACCAAAGGAACTGCCCATCTGTAAACAGGCCGATGGAATTTGTCCAAAGTGTAGGAAAAAAAAAAACTTGACTGGAGGAGGTGAGGAAGAGTAAAATTTTAAATGTGATTATTACATTTTAAAAAATTAAATGGACAAAAATAATTCATTTTAAATTGATGGAAGTTTTGTTTATTTCATTGTTTTAACTAACTCAACTCAAACTTATTTTGAGCTCCATAAAAGTGTTTTTAATGACCACAATGGTCTTTTAAACCCTCAACATGGTTGTTTAAACACACACATGAGTAGGGCCCATTTGCCAATTTGTAGAAAGGCCAATTTCTACATATGGGCTTAAGCCTTCTCTGCTTTTTGGAGTTCACAAAGCTTCTCAAACAGGCAAAATCTTATTCAAATATCACAAGTACTTTTTGTACTGAGTATGGTTCGTTATATGATTCCTCTTTTAAAGATAAAGAAATTGACCCAGCTAGGTGGCAAAGTGGATAGAAAACTGAACATGGAGTCAGGAAGATCTGCATCCAAATCTGGTATCAGACACTTACTAGCTGTGTGGCCCTGGGCAAGTCACTTAACCTCTGTCTGCCTCAGTTTCCTCATCTGTAAAATGGGGATAATAATAGCACCTTCCTCCCAGGGTTGTTGTCAAGATCAAATGAGATCCCATTTGTAAAACATTTAGCACTGACAAATAGTAGGTGCTTAATAAAAGTTTGTTCCTTTCCTCTTCCCCTACCAATAAAAGTATATTAAGTGCCTTGAATAGGGCCACACAGAGAGTAAGTGGTAGAGCCAGGAACCAATCCTAGCTTTGTAGATTCTAAGCCACCTCTAATCTGACAACCTATAAACAGGTTCAATTCTATAATAGTGAATATAATTTAAAATTTTTAAATGGAAGGAGGATGGTATAGTAAAAACACAGAAAGAGGTTTGGAACCAGGAGAGCCCTGGGTCTGAATCCTGACTTCAGTGTTAATACCTGTGTGACTGTGAGCACATCTCATGACCACTTTGAGCCACGGTCTCCTCATTAGGCACCATGCCACATATGACAAAGCTGCCCCCCAAGGGAGATGTCAAGCAGACTATTAATGCTGACTGCAATAATGTCTGTGGCTCATTTTAGCTCTATCCAAGATGATTTTGTGGAAAGGATTAAATCTGAGCTTTGCATTCAGTACTGGTGGGATTATGGTCAAAGGAGGGGAAGAGGCTTTTGTGGAGGAGGATTAGAGAGCTACCAGAAGAAGCCTGATCTAGGCCAAAGCCAGCCTAGGGGCTTCCAGAATCCCAAATCACACCATATTTGTCCCAGAGAAGAGGGACTGCCACAGGTCTTGACACTATTTTTCACCAGGCTCAGGTCCTAGATTAAAATAATCTGACTGTGGGGAGAAAGCAAACAAACAGGGATCAAGGGTTGATCAGGAGGGGGAAGAGAAGGCATTATCAAGACCTCATTTGGCTGTTCCAATAATAAAGGAACAGCCACACAGTGTTCTTGGGAGAGAATAAAAACCAAGCGACCAAGTTCTCTATATAGAAAATAACACAGCAACAAATTCCTTTTTCAGGGTCCTTCAGTCGAGACTCAGGACCCACCAGGGATTTCTCTTAATCCAGGGGGGATTTGAGATGAATTCCTCCCTGATTCTGATTTTTGGTATCGTTCTCATGGGTCATTACAATAAAGCACTCGGCAAATTTTAAAACATTATATAAATAACCTTTCTTGTTATTTTTAAAAAAAATAGTAGTAATGGGGCGGCGCAGTGAGTAGAGCACCGGCCCTGGAGTCAGAAGGACCTGAGTTCCAATCCGGCCTCAGACACTTAATCCACACAAACAAAAACCTAGCCGAGTAACCTTGGGCAAGTTACTTAACCCCAATTGCTTTAAAAAAAATAGTAGTAATCATTTTTATCACTAGGTAGTAAGAGACTGGAGAAAGGAGGAAGTCTCTGAACTGAAAACTTTAGATGAACTTCCCAATCTTCCTTGTTCAGTGCAAAGTCCATTCCCAAGAGGCCTTGAGTCTTGGAACTTGGGACTAGGCACTATCTTGGCTTAACACTTTCACTGTCTTCAGCTGTGGAGAATGACCCACCATGTTCCTTCATTTGAAACCCCTGAGTTTATGTAACCCCAAACAGATTAACAATTGCTTAGGGGTTCTTGGACCCAGTCATACTGCTTTACACTACTTACAATGGCAGGTAGAGATGTGTCTGGATCTAGTGTCTAGAGAGCTGGTCTTGGGGGAAGATGGGGGTTTGTCTCACCTTGGTCACAAACTGGCCAAGTGACCCTGGGTAAGTCACTTAATATGCCATGCTCTGGACATCTCTCTAAGTCTATAATTTGTAGAGAAGTTGCTGACATGCTTAGAGAGTTACTCACTGGGAGCCCCCTACACCAGAGAAATCATAGATTCTGACCCTTCCGTATCCCTAAAACATCCTGGGAAAATGGAATGGGGGCTGAATTTGGAGTCAGAGGATGTTACTCTGCACTTTATGACCTTCAAAATCACTTTGTTTCTGTGGGCCTCAGTTTCCTTATCTGTAAATGAGAAGGTAGGACTGGATGACATCTGAGTCCCTTCCAGTCCTAAGTCTATAATTTAATAATCTAAGAGGAGGTTAATTAAAATTAATGGGCCCGTTTATTAATTTCTGAGGAATATCTCTTTCTAGCAAGGAGCATCATTGACAAACCACAGTATGTTCATGAGTTGGCTTGGTGAATGCAGAACTCTAATGAAGCCCAGACCCAATATCTATACAGAGACAATCAGAAATGGAAGGTGTCTGAGCCGCAGAGAGGAAGGAGCTCTGCCCCATCCATCTACTTGATATGTGATTGCACATTTTAAGAAGAGCCTTGATGAGCAGGAGAGTCCTCGAAGAGGGACAATCAGGATAGCAAAAAGCTGGAAATCTATGCTGAATAGGACTGATGGAAGGAAATGGAGACGTTTAGGTATCCTCTTAGAGAAGATGCAGCAGGGACAAGAAGAGTATTTGAATGATTGTTGTAGGTAAGAAAGAGTGGGCTTGCATTGCTTGGGTCATAGGGCAGATCTGGGAGCATTAGCTAAAATTAGGCAAAACCTCTTGGGTGTCTTGTACAGGGGACTTTTATTTGAATGTAGGTTGGATTGGTGGCCTCATGAAGTCCCTTCCAAACCGAGATTGTGTGATTCTAAAGTGCCCTGTACTACCCACCATGCAATGTGCTGGGTCTGCACTAGTACAGTACAATTAATCTGGGCCTGGTTACTAGACCGGCATCAGGAACAGGAGGTGAGAGGACATGGAGCGCTATCAGTCCAGAGGAGATCCCCAGTGATCTTTCCTCCCAGGATGGCCTCAGTGGCTCCCCTTCTTCTCATTTCCAGGGTAACCCCCGTTCTTCCAGCCAGGTTTCTCATTCCCTCTGAGTCCTTTCTTTCCTCCTCTGCCTTTCTTTGGCAGATTGGAGCTGCAGATTGGGGTATCATATGCATGCCAGTAGCTGGAAAAGTCATACTTATGATAAAGGAGCCAGTTTCATAAATCACCACTCATTCACTTATTCACCTAAGCCAGCAAAAAGCAAAAGCAAATTCCATTGATTTAACTTCCAGTGAAACCTCTTGGGACATGAGACCCTGGTAAAATCTGTGTGTGGACTGGCTGCTTGGGTTCTGTATTTTCTTTCTGAGGTGCAGTATGCCCAGGCATTCCTTTAAAGGAAGACCCTTCACTAATGCATATAGCATACAATTATGAGAAACAGCATGCTGTAGTGGAAAAAGCCCCAGCTTTGGAATCTGAGGACCTGGATTCAAACCTCGCCTCAGTCACTTGCTACCTTCAAGGTCCTCTCTAGTTCCAAGTCAATAGAACTAATATTACAAGTCTGTAATCTATAATGAATCTATAATCCAATTATTCTGTATTCTGGTTATCTATGTGGATGTCTCATTCTCCTTCATGAGCTCCAAGAGAGAAGGGACTGTGCTTTATGTAAACCTTCTGTCTCCCCCAAGACTCCACAGAGAACCTGGATGTTATTAATAGGTGCTTAATCAATGTTTATAGAATGAATGCATGAATGAATGAATGAATGTCCTGAAGGATCAGGACATTCACTTAACTCACCAGTTTTCCAGTAATACTCTGTCCTCCTTCATTTAGCCAAAATCCAGGAACCATAGCTGAGAAGTAGGGGCCCCAAATCCCTGGCACAAAAATGGGGTTTTGGCTGATCTGGAAAGAGGAAGATAAAGCAGGTGAAGGAGGTGAAAGTCTGGCTTGGTCACACATGACAGCTTGGGAAAGAAACCATCTTGTATTGCCTTAGTAGAAAGCAGAAAATAAACTATATCAGTTGGCAGGTAGACACGGGAGAATGATTCTGGATTTAAATCCTGCTTCTGAGATGTGAGGCAGTGTGATATCGGACAAGTAACTGAAGATCTCAGGGCTCTAGGTGACTCAAAATCCCAAATTCCAGGCCAGTTGCTAATCTGCTTATCTGTGGAGGGAGTTTTCAATAACTGGAATCCACTCAGGCAAGATCTGAATTCAGGTAATCCTGATTCCAAGTCTTTCTGCCCAATGGATTATGCCCCCTGGCTGCCCCCAATCTGAAAACACAGGTGCTGACTGCTCCCCAACAAAACATCCCAAAAGAGTTAATTAGATAATCCAGGCAATAATAATAATATAGTTTTTTATTTTGGCTTCAATAGATGGAAAGCAGAGTATGAATCAACCTTGAGCTACACTAAAAACAACAGGGGTGATTGTTCTCTACCCCGGTCACACCACAATCTGGAGTGTGGGGATTGTGGTCACTTCTGAGGGGTTGCACACTTGAATTGACATGGATCTAGTGGAGTTTCCAGAGGCCAGAGATGAGGCTGGTGGACACTTGAAGATCACCTGAAGCCCCTAGGCCTATTTAGCCTGGAGGAGAAACAATGCATCTGTCTTAGGGGCTTTAAACAGCTGTTAGGAGGAAAAGGGATCAGCCTGCTTCTTCTGGGCCTTGGAGGACAGAACCAGGAGCAATGGGGTACCCAGGTTTCAAAGAGGCATTTTTGTCTGGCTGCAAGAAAAACTCCCTAACACTTCGAGCTATCCCCAAGTGTTATCAAGCTTCAGGAGGTATCAGCTATCAGGTTCTTCTTCAGGGAAGTCTTTCAAGTAAAGAATGGGTAAGCATTTCTTGGGATATTGTAGCAAGGTTTTCTATTTGACTGTAGGCTGAATGAGTTCAAGTACCTCTGAGATGGCTCCAAACTCTTGGATTCCATACCATTTATATTGCTCTTAGAGAAGCCATTCTATAAGATCAAGTATTTCCAAAGAATTGGAAAGCAGGCCTGAGAGGCTCCTAATGCCCTCTCTCCTGAATTCAATGAGCTTATCCAGTGATTTAAATGGGAAAACCTGAGCCCAAGAGGATGAAGACTAGAGGAGGAAGGAATAAGTTAGATGAAGGGAAAGAAAAGACAGCAAGACAGCAGAAGACTTACACTGGGTGGTGACTGCTAAGGACCTTTGGTCATCAAGGAGAGTGGTTTCAAAGGACGGTGGGGAAGGCTGAGGCTAAACAATGGAGAGGGATGTGAGAGCTTGTGAGAATGCCATTGGCTCTCAGTCTGTGAGTCTGTGAATAGGAGGCTACATGGCACATCCCAGGAGGGATTGTGTATTTTTGTTCCTTAGTTTACCTCAACTCTGAGGCCATCAATTCTCTGTTCTGTTCTGTTTGTTTCTTTAAATGAGTTTAAGAGTTAATGAGATGAACTAATAAACAGGAACAGGTGTATCTGTAAACATATATGATTCATGGAGCACAGGTTTAGGGTTAGAAGTGACTTTAGAAACCACATAGTACAACTTCCACGTTTTATGGAGAAGGAAACTGAGGTCCAGAGTTTAAATTATTTGCTTTAGGTCCATTGGAAAGAGTATTGGCTCTAGGGTCAAAGGACCTGAATCCAAATCCTGCCCCTAATACAAGCTGTATGCATGATCTTAATTAAGTGAAGACCTTAGTTGACTTCCAGGGGCCTCAGTTTCCTCCCATGTAAAATGAATGGATTGGACTAGATGGATCTTGGGGACCTTCCAGCTTAATTTTATGCCTTCAACGGGTCCTTCTTCTTCTAACTCGACATTCCTATGACCTATATGAGTTATAGCTGGTGTTTATAAGTTTTGCAAAGTATTTTACACGTATGATCACATTTTCTTCTGATAACAACTTCCTCATCAGTAAAGTGAATAGATCAAACTTAACAGGCTCTAAGATTTCTTCCACCTCTAAATCTATGAGCCCAGGAATATCATCTTCCCTTACATTGTGGGGGTTATTAATAATGCTTAATTAATTAGGTTAATGCTTTCCTATAACTTTCCGCTCTAGAAACTTCCAGCTTCCTAACTAATGGATGCTTTCCTGCCTAGGACATCTTAAGTCAGAAACTAATCAGACCACCTAACAAGGGTAGGTGGGTGGCCTGAGACATCCTTCTCCAGAGTGATCACCCAATCCTGATGCTGGAATTTCTTATCCATTGACACCCAGGACATTTTCCTGCCTTCTTCCATGAGTTCAGTGGCTGGATCAAGGTCTTTCTCTCTTCCCCAACTACCTTCATACTGGGGGACTTCAATATACATATTGTTACTTTCTCAAATTCCCTAACTTTCCAGTTTCCAAATATATGCGGTTCCTACTATCTACTTCTCCCCTCCACCTGGGTTTCAAATAGAGATGTTTATCCTTTTAATCTTTAACACCCATACTTTTAGTCATCTTAGATAATTCAGGCAACTTTCTCTACCATCTCTTTCTTCACCATGGTGTTAGATGAAGAAGTGGTCCTTCTCCTTGCCAAGGATAAAGCCTCTATACACAGTCTTGTTCTCATCCCCTCTAGAATTCTCCAGCATATTGCCCCATCTATCGCTCCCCTCATTAATCTCAAGCTCACCCTATGATACCCTTCTCTGTTTCCTGTGCTTGGAACCCCCATCTTTAAATTAACCCCTCCCCCCACTTGATTCAACCAACTCTACTAGCTAATATCCTTTATCACTCCTCCCCATTACAGAGAAATGCTTTGAAGAAGCCATTTCTGTGCCTCTACTTCCTTTCTTTTATAAACCTTCTGCCATCTGACCTCATAATTCAACTGAAACTGCCTTTTCCATTGGTACTAATGATCTCTTAATCACCATTCCTCATTCTTCTAGACCCCTCTGTGTCCTTTTTGGACCCTGATGATCTCCTCTTCCTGTGGCTACTCTCTCAGATGAGAGTGTTCACACCACTGTTCTCTTCTGGTTCTTTTTGTCCCGTCGTTCTTGCTGGCTTTTCATCTATGTTACGCTCACCCTCCCCTAAAGCTCTGTCTTGGTCACTTCACTTCTCACTCAATACTATTTCACTTGGTAATCTCATTAGCTTCCCTGGGTTCAATTATCACCCATATGCAGATGACTTCTAGATCTAAATATCTAACCCTAAGGTCTCTCCTCAGTTCTAATTGAACATCACCAACTCCTATCGGACATTTTGATCAGATGTCCATTTAGGTATCTCAAACTCAACATATCCAGACTAGAACTACCCTTGTGATCCCCCCAAACTCACCTCTTTTCCAGATTTATCTATTACCCCCCAGGGCCCCACTATCCTCCCAGTAACTCAGGCTTACAATCTCATTGTCACCCTTTACTCCTTACTTTCACTCACCTCAGTATGTCCAATTCACTTCTAAGTCTGGGTTTCTACCTTCACAGAAACTCTTGATCAAATCACCTTTTTTCCATCTCTCCATTCTCACAGCCATCCCCCTCCTCCAGGCTGTCATCATCTCTTCCCTAGACAACTGCAATGACATTCCAATTTGTCTTCTTGCCTCAAGTCTCTACCCAGTCTATTCAATCCTCCCTTCATGGCCAAGGTCACTTTTCTATGGAGCAGATATGACCATTCTCCCCCAGGCCCCAATCAATGACCTCCTTGACTCCCTGTTATCTCCAGGATAAAATGTAAAATCCTCTTTTTGTCATTCAAAGCTCTTCTCAAACTTGCCTCTCCCTATCTCCCAGTCTTCTAACAGTTTAATCCCCTCCACACAATCTATCTTCCAGCTATACTGGCCTTCTTGTAGTTCCAGGTACAGGACATTCTATGTCCTATCTTCCTATCTCTGTACTGGTTATCCCTTATACATGCAATGTTCTGCCCCCTCATCCTCCCCTCCTGGCTTCTCTGGAATCCTTCAAAACTCAGAACAAGTGCCACCTTCCAGAATACACCTTTCCTGGCCATTCCCTGCTGTTTGTGCCTTCGAATTGGGGTGGGTGTTCAAGGAGGACTAAGCCCTCCATTGTGTAAAGGCTTGTCAAGTTATTTTCAGGGCTGTTCATCTACCTTCAGTGTCCCTCTGGCACTCAACTCTCACCTGTGGCCCCAAGAAGCTTTAGCACGTGTAGCAGCCACATCATGGTAAACCACCCGGGCAGATGGGCCAAACCAGGGTAACTGAGGGACCTCAAACCCACCGGCAAGTTAGGGGGGTGTCTACCCCAAGCATAGGAGGACTTCCTCCAGCAAAATGGACTAATTAAAACACTTGTTCCAACAGCCATGAAGGCAGCTGAAGCCATTGCCTTGGAGCCCTTAGAGCTTGGTCAGATGTGAAATTCACTAAGGTCATCCTCTGCACAACAGGTCATTGCCGATCATCCTGACTTTTGTCCTGCCACTGGACATCAGTGACCCTGGAAGAGAGAGTCTGAAGACTCCATGCAGCCCTGCCTCGCTTCAATCCAGTTCATGCACAAGGCCCTTCAATGTCATTACTCCTCTTCAAAGTGAAGGACAAGCAACAGCCTTCTCATTGAGAGCAACTTCCATTCATTCTGTATATATGTGGTATGTACCTTACTTATATGTTTTCTCCTCTACTAAGATAGAAAATCCTTGAGGCCAGGGAGTGTATTTTGCCTTTCTTTGCATCCCCAGCACTCACAGTGCCCATCCTATAGTTAGACCTTAATGTAAGCTTGTTGACTGACTCACTGACAAAGACACGGATTAGGGACCCGGCAATTCAACCATGTTACTGAATTAGGATGCCAAGCCGACTCTGCCCCAGCTCCATTATGGAAAGACACATAAGTTGACTCCTGTTTGTCCACAGTCATCTTTGAATTACAGATGCTTCTCATCAGAAAATCAGGGAAAAAAAAAACAAAAAACAGCCAGAATTAAACAAACAAAAAAAAAAAAGATGCAGAAATAGACTTCCCAAAACATTTCTGAGCAAGCCTGAACCCTGGGTTCTCTGGAGAATATAAATAATGGTTTCTGGTTACTGTGTGTTTTTTTTTAAATTAGTTCAATAAATCCCTTACATAGAGCCTAAATATTTAAAAATAAAATAGCACCATGAGAGCTAACTCTTCCTCTCTGTTTCTATCCATCTCTGTCTGTATCTTTCTGTCTTTCCATCTATCTGTTTCTCTCTCTCTCTCTCTCTCTCTCTCTCTCTCTCTCTCTCTCTCTCACACACACACACACACACACACACACACACACACTCCTTTGGGGCATAGCCACTATACTTTTGCTGCTGTTTTTCCACTAACTCTGTACTTGGAAAATAAAATGGCCATACTGGATTCAATAGGAAAAAAAATCCCCATGATATTTGAATGCCCGTGGAAAGGTCTCTTAGGCCATTGACATCGAACTCAATTGAAATGACCCATTCACCCCTGAGAACTTGCTTTTAGGAAGTTGTTACTTTTAAATCATTCCTTACCTACTATAACCCTACTGTGTGGAAGGCATGGATATAGAAATGCAAAGAGAAAAATATAATTCCTGCCTTCTAGGAGCTTACATTTCACTAGACTGGCAGTACATCCCATGGGTGGAGATAAAGAAATACAAAGTCATATCAAGAGGAAGAAGGCACTGGATTGGGGGGTGCTGAGAAGAGGATTTACCATAGGAAGACTCTGAAGCTGTGCTTTGAATGAGGCCAAGATCTCTAAAAGAGACCAAGATGAGGAAGGCTGGTATACCAGATATGGGGGACCCACTGTGCAAAGACACAGTGACAGGAGATATAATGCCATGTATTGGGTCAATAGTCTTAACTGGCGTACAGTGTGTGGAGGAGAAAAATATGAAACAAGACAAATGGCTGACCAGAGCCATGTCTTAGCCACCTTAAGAAATAATGCAATGAGTACTTGAACCTTTCACAGGTTCACAGCAAATAGCCATTGAAGGCAGCCTGTTCTGCTTTGGGATGGTTCTAATTTTTAGGGAGTTTTTCTTCCTAGTAATTCAACATTTTCCTCCTGGCCACTTCCATTCATTGTTCCTAGATATACTTTCAGGGGTCAAACAGAACAAGCAGAATCTCTCCTTCTTATGATAGCCCTTCACATACATGACAAAATCAAATATTTCCCTATTTCTCCTCTGAGTCTTCTCATTTCCATGGTAAATATTGAGTTCCTTTGACTGATCCTTACATGGCATGGATTTAAGGCATAGTAAGATTATCGCCTTCCTATTCCTAAAAGTGATACTTCTCTTTTTTGAGGGGGGAAGAGGAAGAGGGATTAAATAAATTGTTTTTCTGTTCTCAAATGCTTATTTTTTTTTCTACCACTGATCCCCACACTCAACTGGAGAAAAGAGAAGACAAGACAAGATAGAAAAGCAACAGAAAAACACAACCAGAGGAATCGGAGGGCTTGAGTTTGAATTCTGGTTTTTTCACTTTGTTTTTTCATGCTTCATTTTTCTCATTTGTAAAACAAGGGGATTAAACCATATAACTTCTAAGATTCTTTCCAACTCTATACCTTAAGATAACACATTATTGATGGTCATGATAAACCTTAAGGTTCTCTCTTTTTGTCTGGGGACCTTGGAAAAATTAGAAACCTTTTACCCAAGGGCCCTGTCCTTCTTAAATATTCAACCTAATCATTTAAGTTTGAACAGTAGCTCAAGGAAATTAATCATAGTCACATCTTATGAGAAGAAAGAAGAGGAAATTTTGTAGGTCCCTCCATTTACCAAACAGTTCCCAAGTTTGAGATGGGGAAGGCCAGCCAAAAACTGGGTTTAAGTGTCCTGAACTATTTGTAAAGCATTTTGGAGTTGTCTAACTTTGAGGTCCCCAATCCCCTTCATTTGGAAACCCATATGTAATTTTAGTGGAAATGTAATACATGTGTTTCTCATTCAATTGTCCTGGACTCACCAAATGTTGCTTGGCGAGATTTCTTTAATAGCCAAGAAACCTTGGAGCCTTTCTCACCCTCCCAACATTTTGTCTTCTCCCTGCTACAGGCAGGCAGTCACATTTGGCCAGGCAGACACGAATGGAGATCCCAAATTAGTTTGCCCTGGGTTTTGGGTTTGCAGGTGCTCAGGGCTGAGCAATTTCAAATGCCAGAGAGCTGGGACAAGGCATTCTTGAACCCCAACCATGGTTTGAAACTTAGACCTCAGTTGCCTTGCCTGTAAAACAAAGGGGGTGGGATGGATGACCTCCAACAGAGATCTAAACTTCCAGATCTAAAATTCTGATTCTAGGATCCTACAACATCTTGTGTTACTGTCAGCATCAACCCTCACTGTAACAAATACCACAATTAAAAAAAATCATTCTTCCTGCCTCTATTCTCTAACCCTCTTCAGTCCATCCTCCAAATAGCTGCTAAACTGATATTCTTAAAACACAGTTTATTCCACTACTCAAATCTCCTCATTGGCTCCCTATTGCCTCTAATAGAGAACATTTTGCTGGGTGTTATGGAACCCTCTGGCAGTCAAGTGAAGACTATAGACCCCTTCTAAGTTATGTTTTTAGATGTACAAAGCAAAATATACATAGGGATTACAAAGAAAGTCGATTGTACTGGCATACGATTATCAAAATATTTTTTAAATATTAATGGACTTGTGGATTAAGAATTCTTTCCTAGGCTAAATCTAAGTCAATTTAATCTAAGTAACCAACTCTGTGAAAGAAATTGATAACTTAGACCTTTATTTAAGACCCAATTCTCTCTGATGTTAATACTATATTAAAGTGTAAAATTATCCTTACGAGAGACTGGAAGTAGCCAAGTTCTTGGCTTTTCCTGTATGAGCTTAGTCTCTGTAGCATTTGAGACAAAACTTCATGGGATCATAGATTTGAAGCTGGAAGGAGCCATAGAAAGTAATTTATTCTAAACCCCTCATTTTACATATGAGTGAACATCTGGAAAATGAGAAGGGAAAGGAAGAACCAGAGGTAGAAAGTAACTTACCCAAGGTCGTGAAGGACACA
Organism: Gymnobelideus leadbeateri; assembly: GCA_011680675.1. Classification (NCBI taxonomy): domain Eukaryota; kingdom Metazoa; phylum Chordata; class Mammalia; order Diprotodontia; family Petauridae; genus Gymnobelideus; species Gymnobelideus leadbeateri. The sequence goes on from WOXC01002520.1 coordinate 61,779, forward strand.
TACAGACACAGAGGCACACACACACACTTACACTATATATGCTACATATGTCTATGCCCATGTCTATCTGTCTATCCATCCCCCTATCCATTCATCTACCCATTTATCCATCTATCCATCCATCCATCCATCCATCCATCCATCCATCCATCCATCTATATATCTATGCATCTGTCTGTCTGTCTCTGCCTATTGCTTTCTCCATCATCCATATGTATAGCTACATCTGTCTATCCATCTACCTATCCATCCATTTATCCATCTATCTGTCTGTCTGCCTATTTCTATCTCCATCATATATATATATATATATATATATATATATATATATATATATACACATATATAGCTACATCTATCTATCCATTTACTTATCCATCCATCCATCTACCTACCTATATATCTATCTATCCATCATCTATCTATCTATCTATCTAGTAAGCAGAGTCATAATTTGAACCTAGGACTCGGCATCATCGATATAGAATTAAAAGGCATTTTGAAGCTATCTAATTTTACCCTCTCATTTTACAACTGGAAGAAATGAAGCCCTTGGAGCTTGTGACTTGCCAAAGGGTGAACATGTAGTAAGCAGGATTTGAATGCAGATTATAAGATAATAATAATTATTAATAAGTAACAATGATAGCAGCAATAGTTATAATAGCTAACATTTATATAGCACCTATTATGTGCTATATAATAATTATAGTTATCATGCAACATAAATATTATTATAAGATTAATGAAAACATAGCTAGCATTTATATCACTGTTATTTAATAATTATATGATATATAAATATTATCAACAAGAACATTAATGATAATGATTAAAAATAACAGTGGTTTTAATGGGTAACACTTACACAGTGCTCACCATGTGCCAAGTACTGTGCTAAGTGCTTTGCAAATATTATCTCCTCTGATCCTCCCAACAGCCCTGGGAGATGGGTGCTTTTATTATCCCCTCCAGCATCTGCCGGCCTTACTCTACTGCAAGTGGCCATGGCAAACCTCTCCAGTATCTTTGCCAAGGAAACCTCATGGACATTGCTGATGTGCTGTGCTCCACGGGGTCATCAAGAGTTGGACACGACTCAGCAACTGACCAGTAACAATTGAAGGCTATAAGCAATCGGACATGTGGGTCTGGCTCTGGACCGAAGGTGTGGATTGGGGACTTATCTTCAGAAATGGGGCCCTCGAGATCTTTCCTGCCCCCGTCTTCAATCTTGCCTATTCTCCCATTGGCCTCTAGAGTTCTACTTTATAGCACACTTAGTTAAAAATGACACATTTCCCCTATAGAGTTGTAATCTCCTCCAGGTAGTTAGGTAGAGTGCCTGGTCCCCCTTGTTATATCTGGTCCAGACCTATGATTTCTTCAATGTAGGGTAATAGATTAAGAGCTGAAAGGGACATCAGAGACCATCTAGTGTGATTCTCTCATTTTACAGATGAGGAAACTGAGGCCCAGGAAGGTTGAGTGTCTTGCCTATTAACATAGTAAACATTGGGGTGGGATCTGGACCCAGATATCTCCACTCCAAGCATAATACTCCATCAAGTACTCCTTTTCACTGCACCCCCTCTTGTCTGACACACAGAACACATTTAATCAATGTTTGTTTTCATATGGATTTAAATGGAAGATAAAAAAGAGCCCCAGCTCTTTAGGACCAGTCACCACTAGGTGGGTGTGGGAGTGAGAGCAAAGGAGAGTGATTATAAGAGGGGGACAGGAGGCAGAGAAGGGAAATTTTCTTCCTTTCAAAAATTTGCTCTGAACCACTGCTACTCCTCGCCAGCCCTCTTGAGATACCAGTGCAAACTGGTGGCATTCTCCTTGACTGGGGGAGGTCACCGTACAGTCCACTGGTTTTTTTCTACCCTTTCTGCTTGTCCATCTATGGTTTTCTAGGAGAACGTGAAGGATTCTGAATTCTTCCTTCTCCCTCCCTTCCTCCCTCCCTCCCTTCCTCCCTCCCTCCCTCCCTCCCTTCCTTCCACCCTTCCTTCCACCCTTCCTTCCTTCCTTCCTTCCTTCCTTCCTTCCTCCCTCCCTCCCTTCCACCCTCCCTTCCTCCCTCCCTTCCTTCCTTCCTTCCTTCCTTCCTTCCTTCCTTCCTTCCTTCCTTCCTTCCTTCCTTCCACCCTTCCTTCCTTCCTTCCTTTCTTTTTCTTTCGAATAAGACATGTTTTCTAAATACAAAGGCAAAAGGGGGAAAAGAAGAGAGGGTGGGAGGAGAGGGAAAGCTGATCTGGGTAGGTTTAACCTCTCGATGTACTCTATAAAAGAGCATGCTAACATGTAAGCTATGTAAACATTCTACAGCAACTAGAAACAAATGAAACTAGGAATCCAGAGAAACAGTCTTCAGCTGGGAGCAACTGCCAGGAGGCAGTTCTTGTTTTGAATAGATCATCTGGATGAAATGCAGACCTAATTTCAACCCTGGCATAGGAGAAGGAAATCAGTGTCAAACCTTCGAAGATGGGAATGAATCCGGAGCCCATCTGGCCTCCTTTAAAAGGGGGAAAAATCAACCAACTATAAAATATATGACATGATGTAGGACAAAATTATAATTCTAAGAGACCATCTTAAAGAGAATGAGCTTATAGTTTATAATGTGTTTTGCTTGGCAGAATACTTAACAATAATTATAACTGGATACATATATATATATACACATATATATACATATATGTATGTATAAAGGCATTACTGCTAATTATAGATACTAACTTAAAACAAATGTAAGGAACTCATTGGGGCCATTCCATTCCTTCCAAGTTTATTTAGCTCATCTGTGTCCTAAGCACTTGCTAATGAGCCCTAGGGAGTAAAGCCACCCAGTCAGTGTGTTGCGAAGATGACCTCTGTATTGCCCACAATCTCTGAATTCCAATGCCAGAAATGCCATCTGTGGCAGGTAGTCATTTTATAACCTCCCCCAATTTTCCAGGTTTCACCCTAGGGCACACCTTTCCCATGAAAGCCCTTGAAATCATCGAGTTGCAATAGCCCCAATCTTTCCAACCAATCCTGCCAGCTCACAGACTCAAGCTCCTTCACCATCTGGGTTCCCCTCATGGAGATCTTTGCTAGCTTCTCAGTGTCCTTCCTATCATGTTCTAAAGCCCCTCTATGTTGGAAGTTCCCTTCCAGTTCTGATATTTTGTGTTCTTTGTATAATCCTCCTAGTTCTACCGGCCCACGTTCCAAGGTTCTTCCCAGCGCTGACATTCTTTGTCCTAAGCGTACTTCTATCTCTGACATTCAGTGCTCCAAGGTCCCTTCCAGATCTAACATTGTCTGGTCTAATATCCCTTTAGGCTTTAACATTTTAAGTTCTAAGACCTCAGCTCTAACTGCTAGGTCTAACATTCTGTGTCCTAAGGTTATTTCTAGTCCAAACATTCTTTGACTTAAAGTCCATACCGGCTCTGATATTACAAATTTCAAGGTCCCTTCCAGTACTATGTTCTAAGGTTCTGTCCAGTACTAACATTCCATGTTCCAAGGTCCCTTCCAGTTCTAATGGTCTATGTTCTAAAGGCCCTTTCCAACTCTTATTGTATAGTTCTATGGTGCCCAGAACTGAACACGGTCTAGCTGGTCTGACCAGAGCAGAGTATAGCAAAGCTATCATCTTCTTGTTCTTGCTGGACATCACACACACCTTAATGCAACCCAGGATCAAAAACTCACTCCTTTGGCTGCTATATCACACTGCTGACTCTTCCTAAGCTTGTGGTCCACTAATCCTCCAAGATCTTCATCACAGAAACCTTGATTTCACCTTGCCTTCCCTAACTTGTACATGGAAAGCTTATCCCCTTCTGGTGACTGAGGAAAGCTGTTCTCATCTGACTCGTTTGGACCTGCTTGTCCTGGCAGCCTTTCTCCCCCACTTCATCCCATGAGACAAACAAATGGGTCCTGCTTTTATGCCACTCTGTGATGGGAAGATCAGATGAAATAAAACAGCCCATCCCAGCCAGAACAGCTTTGGGGGATGGTGATTCTGGAAGAATTTGTCTCCTTAATTGATCTCACGTGTGTTAATTGGTGGCTTCTGGGACCACCTTCACAGGTGATGATAGCCTTACTCTCACCTGAGGAGTTAATCTGGGCATCACTGGCTCCCTAACATTTCTCTTCCCCATTTCCACTGCTTCCTCAGGCAGTGAGAAGACAGAAACAAGCATTAATAAAGAATGAGGTGAAAAAAAAGACTGTCATTAAATCCTTATGCCATTATGCCCACCTGCTTCTGGGACAATCATATTTACAGCGACATAATTGTCAGGACCAGAACAAAGAACATCACGGATGGGAAGAGGTTTTAGAACATAAAATATTAGAACAAAGTTTCCAGTTTCAGAGCTGGGAGAGATCTTAGAACAGAGAATCTTAGAGGTGGATGAGACCTTAGGAGATTTAACATTAGAACTGGAAGAAACCTCAGAACCTAGACATTAGAAGGTAAAATCGACAATGTTAGAACTTGGAAGGATTTTAAAACAATAAATGTTGGAATGTAGATTTATGCTACTGAGAAAGGAGCAGGAAAGAAGGAATCTCCTTGAGTGAGAGCTACAAAGCCACTCCTCAATAGGGGAGCTCTTAAATTTTGTTCTAAAAACCATTCTTTTAAGGGGTGGCTAGGTAGTGCAGTGAATAGAGCACCAGCCGTGGAGTCAGGAGGACCTGGGTTCGGATCCCACCTCAGTCACTTAACACAAAAACTAGCCATGTAACTTTGAGCAAGTCACTTAACCCCAATCGCCCTCCAAAAAGCAAACAACAACAACAACAACACCCAAAAAACAACAATAAAAAAAAACATTATTCTCAGTTCCTTTAAGATTTGGTAAAAAAATATCCAAAAGAAATGGTGGGGGGAGGGAAAAGAATAAAACATCTATGAAGGAGATTTCAATGGTGTTTTAAATAGAAAATACACACATTCGAAGAAAGGTAAATGTTGTCCTAGTCTTGGTGTAACCCTAAATTTCTTTGCTGCAGCTACCTAAATTACACTGCAAAACAACAGGTTAGGTTCATCATCTAATGGTACAGAATGAGAGTCCCAGGTTTGGATTAATTCTGCTCTTGGGAATGGAGTTATAAAACATATGAATTCTCTAATGAAGGGTTTGGGTACAGAAAAATCACAGTCTCTTGTGTAGCTTCCAGAACTGTCCCTATACCTTCATGGTATGAACATTGGTTCAGTGGACACAAGGAAACACACTTGCCTGGGTTACTCACAGTAACTAATGAGGAACAAAACTAGCCCATAAAGCACAGATTAAAAGGGAAAATGGTATACTTAGAAACAATCTCACCCAGTTAATGGCGTGAGGAAGATGTAGGTCACATTTGTGACCAGCTACCATTCCATTTGATTTGACATAAATAATAATAAATAATCCAGTGCCAAGTGACGTTAGACCATTGGTTCAGTAAATGGTTAAATATCTAAGATGTGAACTTTGGGAAAGTCACCAAACCTCACCCATTCTCAGAGTTGGAAGAGACATCAGAGAACATCTCCTTCAACCTATTCCTCACGGAGCATCTACTTTATGACATCCCCAACAAATGGTCCTTCAGACCCTGACTGAAAACCTCAGGGATGTGTTGGAGGAGTGCCCAGGGCGTCCAGACGGAGCACATTCCACTTGGGGATAACTATTTTTTAGAAAAAAAATTCTTTATATCAAGTTTAAATTTGGCTCATCAATCTCCACCAATTTATATCTATATCCTCTGCAGCCAAGTAGAATAAGTCCATGTATAACATGATTTCAAAGATGTTCCCAATCCTGCCCCTAGAAACATTATAGCTTATCAAAATCTTCCTAGTATATGCTACCCAGATCGAACACAATATTCCAGACATCCACATCTTTTCTGACTAGGTTAGAATATAATGAGATCATCACTTCTTTTGTTCTTGTTTAGTCATTGAAGTTGTAGCTGACTCTTTATGGCCCCACTTAGGATTTTCTTGGCAAAGATATTGGAGTAGTTTGCCATTTCCTTGTCCAGTTTATTTTACAGATGAGGAAACTGAGGAAATCAGAATTTAATGATTTGTCCAGAGTCACACAGCTAGAAAGTGTTTGAAGCTGGATTTGAATTCACAAGAATGAGTCTTCTGATTCCAGGCTCAGCGCTCTAGACACTATATGACCCAGCTGCCTGAATCACCTCTGTAATTGCCATATTGAATAGTTAGTGGAAACTGAGCTTACAATCACCTGAAATTTCCAGGTCTTTTTCTGATGAGGTGCTAGATAGCCAAATGAAATTGATTTTTTGCAACCAAATTTAGGACTTTACATTTATTGCTATTAGGCTTTATCTTATTTCATTCAGCACAACATTCCACACAGTCAAGACCTTTGTAGATCCCAAGTCTTTACCATAATTACTTGGCTATCCTTCCCAAATTTTCTGTCTTGGATGCTTTTTAGCTTATTAATATTATTCTAGAAATGTGGTGATTCTATGCTCTTCTTGTCTGCTTTCATCCAATAGTGTGGAGGACTTAGCTTCTCTTTATGGTATTAGAACCAATTTATAACAACCAAAGAATCCCTTCCAGTTGGTTAGCCTTCTGCTATATTTCTCTTCACTTGGTGAAATATTATGTATATTGTCTATACCACATATACATAAGACTACTCACCACCAGGTCCATTTCATCTTAGACCTTAGGATCAAGGGGGAAACTAGATGTGCCTATTGAATAATGTGGAATAATCACTAGAATTGAAATCAGGTTGAATCCCTGTCCTGATATTTGTTTTCTGTGTGACCATGGACAAATGGCTTCCCTCTCTGATTCTCAGCTTCTTCACCTGCCAAATGGAAATAATAAAATCTGATCCATCAACCCCTCAGTGTTGTCGCAAGGGAAATGCTTTGTGGATCTTAAAGGGCCAGTTAGGTTTGAATTATGATTAAGAAGATAGCACAGAAAGGGAGCCAGATTTGGGGCCTGGATTCAAATCCTAACTGTGCCATGTGTGACCTTGGGCAATTTAGCTTCTCTCTTAAAGATTCATCTTTAAAATGAATACATTGGATAAATTATAAATTCATAATATCAAACTTGCCGCAAACCTCCCCTTTTATTCCTCTTGAACTGATCTCCCATCTCCCTCCTTATAGAAAAGATTCCAAATTTTTATCGCCCCACACAATCTTTACCTCCCCCGATCTGAGGACCTAACCTTCTGAGGAAAATGAGTCCATTTGTTGTAAGTTCCCTCTTCTCTCTTCCTCTTTATCTCAAAACCCCTTGATATCATCTGCCACCCTTTTTTCCTTCCCCCAACTCTCAGATGATGTGATGGTCTTTTTCCTTGACAAGGTCAACCCTCTACTAGATTCTTGATCCTACATTCTCCTGTCTTCTCCAGTTGATTGAAATAGCAATCATTTCTCTCTAATCTTCAACTTCTTATCTAATGGATCCTTTTTTATTGTGTTCAAAATTCCCAAATCCCCCTCATTTAAAAAAAAAAATATTCACTAGATATTACCATCCATTCAAACAACCTTTCTTTCTTTCTTTCTTTCTTTCTTTTTCTTTCTTTCTTTCTTTCTTTCTTTCTTTCTTTCTTTCTTTCTTTCTTTCTTTCTTTCTTTCCTTCCTTCCTTCCTTCCTTCTTTCTTTCTTTCTTTCTTTCTTTCTTTCTTTCTTCTTTCTTTCTCTTTCTTTTCTTTCTCTCTCCTCTCTCTCTCTCTCTCTCTCTCTCTCTCTCTCTCTCTCTCTCTCTCTCTCTCTCTCTCTTTTTCTCTCCTTGTTTCTTTCTTTCTTTGGGGAGAAGGCAAGGCAATTGGAGTTAAGGGACTTGCCAGAGGTCACACAGCTAGTAAATGTCAAGCGTCTGAGGTCAGATTTGAACTCAGGTCCTGCTAAGTCCAGGACCAGTGCTCTATCCCCTGTACCACCTACCTGCCCCCTTCCCTCTTTCTTAACATAGAAAAGCTGTCTACACTCTCTGTCTCCGTTTTCTCTCTCTTTCTTTCTCCCCAAGCCTTTGCAGTCTCACATCTGGCCTTTGTCCTCAACTGATCTCAGTTTATATGAAAGTTACTTATGATCTCTTACTTGGCAAATCTAATGGTCTTTTCTCTGGCCTTGCCCTACTTGGCCACACTGAATTCCACACTGTTTGGTCACCCTCTCCTCCTGGATATTGTCTCTTCTCTGGGATTTTGTGACACCTCTGTCCTGCTTCTCCTCTCAGCCATCTCACTACACTTTCCCTATCTCCTTTTTGGGCTCATCATCAATATCATGCCCCTTAAACATGAATTCTCTCTTCTGTCCCTCACTCTGTCCTCATCACTCCCCATGGGTTTAATTAAGCCAGCTGTACCAGGTGAAGCAGAAAGGGACCCCAAGGGATAGAAAAGAGGCATCATGAGTCAGGTAAGTCAAACCACCTCCTGTCTTGACCCCCATCTCCCCTTAGATCCTACTGGAATCAACCCAGAACCCTGACATGACCTATAGCCATCTACTTGGCCACTGCACCCTATGGGCCATGGGAACTTCCCATCTGATTTGCAGCTAAGACTTCCCATATTCATCATCTCCCCCATCAGGATAGGAGCCTTTTGAGAGCAATGGCTGACTTTTCTGTTTGTATTCCCAACATTTAGCATAGTATAAGCACATAGTAAACATTTAATATTTCATTCATTCGTTCAATCATTCTCATCTCTATGCAGATGACTCCTAGTTCTCAATATCCAATTCAGTCTCTCCCCTAAACCCCAGGCCCTCATTAATTGCTTATTGGGGATTTCAAACTGGATGTCCCAGAGACATCCCAGAGTCAACAGATCAAAACTGAATTGATTTTCTCTCATCCAAACTCCTCCCTTTTACGGTAAAGGCACCAACATTCTCCTTGTCTCTCATGTTGATGATCTTGGTGTGGTCCTTAGTTTCTCACTCCCTTCCTACATACCCAATCAGCTGCCAGATCTGGCCATTTTTACCACAACATCTCTCCAAGCAGATCTTTCCTCTCTACTTACACTGTTACCAGCCTGCTTCATGCCTGCATTCCTTGTCACCTAGAATATTGCAATAAGGTCCTAATGGTCTCCCTGCCTCAGGTATCTCAGGTATTTCACCACATCAGTCCATCCCATACACTGAAGTCAAAGAGATGTTCCTTCAGCACAGATCTGACCATGTCACTCCCTTACCCAATAACCTTCAATGATTGCTCCCTTTCATCTGTGGGATTAAAGGCGAAACTCCTCTGCTTAACACTTAAATCTGCTAACCACATGATTCCTTAAGGAATGCCTTAAGGGAGTTAGGTGTTGCAGAGAATAGAGCTGGGCTGGAGTCAGGAAGACCTCAATTGAAATACCGCCTCAGACACTTTTTAGCCATGTGATTCTAGACAAGTCGCTTAACCTCTGTCTAGACAACCTAAAGTCTAGACTTAACATCTGTCAAGTTTTCTTGACAAAAAATAGGGATAGTGACAGCACCTCCCTCCCAGGGTTATTGTGAGAATCAAATGACATCAATTTGGAAAGTGTTTAGCCTGGTGCCTGGCACACAGTAGGTGCTTCATGTTTGTTCCTTTCCCCTTCCTACATTTCCTGTCTTTTCACACATTATTTCACCTATTGTGGTCTAAGCAAAACTGACTTTCTCTTTGTTCCTCACACAGGGCACCCCATCTCTAGTCTTCATGTCTTTGTTCTCCTGCCTGGAACGCTCCCCCTCCTCACCTCTACCCCCTATAATGCCTCCCTTCCATCAAGATACAGCTCAGCACCCCACCCCCACTCACCCCAGCTCCTACATGTTGCTCCCTCCCTCCCTTTCAATATTTTTTTTGCTTTTTTTTTTTGGAGGGCAATTGGGGTTAAGTAACTTGCCCAAGGTCACATGACTAGGTTTTGTTTGTGTGTGCGTTAAGTTTCCGAGGTCGGATCCGAACTCAGTTCCTTCTGATTCCAGGGCCGATGCTCTACTCACTGCGCCACCTAGCTGCCCCTCAATATTTTTATATTTATTCTGTATACATTTATATACAAGAGACTGTATGTAAGTTTCTTGAAAGTGAGGCTCACTTCATTCAGACAGAGACACACCGAAATTCTTGACATGTACCTCTGCCTTTAGTTTCCTCATCAGTAAAAATTAAATGAGTTAGTATATGGAAATTGCTTTGAAAACCTTTCAGCACTATTGGAATCAATGACCCCTAAGTTCCTTTACAGCACAAAATCTGTGATCCTAATTAATTGAATATATCACAGGGTTGGATGTTCTCTAAAGGTGAAGGAGGTTGGGGGGTGGGGCACACAATTCCTTTCTTGGTTGTTTTGTAGTTACAAATACACAGCAAACATGTTCCCCGAACGCTTGCCCCTGCAGAGACTGCCTGTGGTTTCTACTGGTCTGTTTCGATTGTCAACAGAACACAGAACATAGGATAATTGTCTGTTATGTTTTCCTTCGGTTCCTGCGGTCACAAGCAACGTAAGCGTGCACCACATAAGAGCAAGCCCTGGTTGGGCTAGGCACAGTCAGCCTCCAGACACCACCCCCATCTTCTGGTTCTGTAAATTGGCTGGTTTCTGATGCTTTGCTGAATCCACAATTCTGCCCTCAGGGAAGTGAGCCTAGCTTTGCCCACATCTTCCTCTCTTAGTATTCCTTTTCAGCTTTCATTTGACTGGCCCCTTCAGGTCTCCTCCCTTCTGGATTCCCTTCTCTCCCCCCCCCCCCCCCCAAGTCTCCAAAATTTGTTTTCTTACTCTAGATAAGCTGACTTTTCTCCCTCTTGAACTGACCGACCCAAAGTAGCCTTGATGAAAGCAGCTCACATTTCTAGAGCACTTGAAGATTTATGGTTAAGTTAATATTTATAGGCAGTCTAGACAGTGTTTATTAATGTTAAGTGAGGCATAAGGCAGGGAAACGTGCTTGCCAAAGGGGTTCACCACCGTCCCATAAAAGGTCCAAATAGAAGAGGGATTCCCCATTGACGATGCTCCTGTTTGTAGATGACCCTGTGTGGATTAAATAAAGACCCTTTGCTGAATTATTTCAATTATATCTGACTATTCATGACCCCATGTGAGGTTTTCTTGGCAAAAATACTGAGATAATTTGCCATTTCCTTCTTCAGCTCATTTGACAGATGAGGAAAAGGAGGCAAATAGGGTAAAGTGACTTGCCCAGGGTCACATAGCTAGTTAGTGCCTGAGGCTGGATTTGAACCCAGGAAGATGAGTCTTCCTGACTCCAGGGCTGGTGATCTGGGCACTATGGCGCCATCCAGCTGTCCTAGCACATAACATTATGGTATAGTCAATATGGTATGATGCCTGTAGTCAGAGGATCTAGGTTCATATTGTGCCTTTGTCACTTACTTGCTTTACAACTCTGGGCAAGTCATTTATCCCCCTGCCTCAGTTTCCTTTTCTGTAAAATGAGGGGTTTGGGACTGATAGTCTCTGAGTCCTTTTTAGCTCTAGAACTCTGATTCCATGATCATAGATCCATGATTAACACCAAAGAAGCAATATTAAATAATTACATGTGAAATACTTATTGTCCAGACTTTGACACATGGCTAGCCCAGCAGCACAGAGCTGTGGGACTGACATTGCTAGATGATAACGAGGGACACAAGAATAAGATGAAAGGGAGAAAGTGGGGAGGACAAAATGACTTTCAAGAGGCTACACTGTTTCTCTAGGTAAATGCCTCTATAAAATAAAGTACAACAGAATGTGAAAATGCAGTTTTCTAAGTCACCAGTGCCTGCAGGGATCCTTACTTAGAGCCCTCTTGATTCTATTTGAATTTGACCCCAAGGCCCAAGGTAGCCCCTCCCATGTGCAGAGAGCTCAAATGCTTAGAAAGTTCTTCCTTATCTCTGGCTAAAATGAGCTTCTTAACAACTTCTGCTCATTCTAATTCAAGCTTCGGGAGCTGGTTTTCATTGCATACAAAGAAAATCTCATTAATTAGAATAGTAAAAAAAAAAAGAAAGAAAGAAAGAAATCAAGGGAGGATAGCCTATCTCACCAGATAGCGAGTTCCCCATCACTTCACAGGCTCTGTTGGAGTCCAGGGGCAGGATGTAGAAGGCTTTCCTACTCTGAACAAGAGCTTGGACTCAATGACCTCCAAGGTCCCTTCCAGCTCTGGGGGTCTTTGATTGTCTGAATAAATAAGTAAAAGCTAATATTCAAGGCAAAGCCATTTCTAAGTATTGAGTTTTTTCACATTTTCCATGAAGTATTTGCTGCCACTTAGCCATAACCCTCATAGACAGCCTCATTAAATAACCACACACCTAAGGCCAGTGCATTGCCTCATCTCCCCCCATAGCTTCAGGTGACTTATTACAACATGATGTCACCCACTAGCTCACCCAATGTTATTCCTTCCAAGTATTAATTAGAGGACACGTTTATCAAAATCATGATTAACCACCATTAAAACACAGAATGGTGAGGGTGATGGGGAATGGTCTCAGTTGTTAAATATGCCAAAAGACAGAAAGGGAACTTTTTAAAGTCACAGTAACAAATGGACAATGGAAGCATACCTCTACTTGAGACCCAGAAGGAGAGGATCTGGAGGCTGAGATTCAGACAGCAGACACAATGCAGGATGGTTGAAGGGCATTATAGAAGAGAAAGCTCGAGGAACACAAGGGTGCTGCCTCCAGCTTTGATATACTCCCTTTTATTGCATTTAATCATTATTATAATTTTAAACATCTGAGGGACTTGTATGTGCTAAGCACGCCCCCTCTCCAACCTGGAGACCAGGCAAGAAGGACATGGGAGAAAAAGCGAAGCAATGTTTCTTTGCAGACCCATGGAATTTACTTTCTACAGTCCAAGGAGCAAGTACACTAGACATGTGAAGAGCTCAGAGAACTGTGGCCCATCAATCAAGTGGGCAGGACAGTCTGCACCCAGGGCAACGGCTGCCAAAGAAACAGAATGGAACCTTTAAGAATGCAACAAGGCTATTTTTTCTATCCTAATTTTGTCCCTGAGCTCACATCTTCGGCGACTGAGAGGGTTTTAATTACCAATTTAAAGAGTATTAAATAATATGTTTTTTACACAAATAGGGGCATTTACCAAAGCTCATGCATGGCTAATTGCAGAGCTATGACCAGGCTTCACAGCAGGGGAATGATCTGCAGGGGTTCTCGATCCATGGGCCTGGGCTCTTGTCTGGTCGGCACGATGAAATGGAATATCCTCGGTAAATGATGACCAGAGCCATCGAGGAGAAAAGGGGAACTGGCCTAAACATGGTCTTGGAGTCCAGCAGAGAAAAAGGTCATCTTTGGTCTCCCTCCATAGACACCTCCCAGTTACCTGGATGCCCCATCACCTAAAGCTGCCTTCAGCATTAGTAGACACAACTCCTTCATTTCTTATGAGATTGTGGATCCATGTTCTTTTCCTCTCCTTCTTTTCCTGCAGCCACATAACACAGTGAGAAACAGCAGCTGACAAGAGTAAAATATGGTTTTTCAGTGGCCAAAGCATGGGAGATCCAGCATTGGAAAGCCACCTCACAGGCACAAATGTCATTACGAGAGGGGGTGAAGGACCATCCCCAACCCTGCTGATCCTGAGAGTCACACCAGTCATCTGGAGAGGCTTGGTCAAAATCAGTCAATAAACATTTATTAGGCACCTACTATGTACTGGGCTTTTGCTAAGTGCTGGGCATACAGTCCTTGCCCTCAGTTTACATTCAGATAGAATTGCTCAGTTAGAAATTGCCTTGTTTTTTTCAAGATTCAGCACCCTACCTCCCTGCTGCTGGTGTAGGGCACTGAGATAGATGAGCAAGTGTCCACAAAGGGTCTCTAAAATGCCACACCCTCTCAGCAATGGGTCATTAAATCAACAGAGGCAGTCAGGAAATTTGGCATCCCCCAAAGGCCCAACTACTAAGTCACACTGTCCCGGAGTCCCCATTAGTTTCTAGAGAAGAGTCTGGTGTGTGCCTCCTACAAGGGCAAATAAAGGTCAATATGTCGTCATTCCATAATCTAACCCATTTGACAGAACAGGCCAGTGAGACCTATTGGAGGGAAGATACTTGACCAGAATTTATATATCTATAAACTACATAAGACATCAGAGGCCGTGAAAACTGAAGGCCAAGGAAGTGAAATGATTAACCCAAGGTCACACAGGTAGCAAATATTAGAGGTGAATTTGAACCCAGGGCCTCTGACCCAGAGCTATTTTCCACTAGGCCATTTAGTCAGGCCAGCTGATTAAATTCAATTCCAAAATGCTTCTGTGTCCTGAATTATTAAAAACCAAGGAAGGCCCCTTCAATCCCTGCTCAGAACACATATTTAAAACCTGGCTTGCCCTGGGTACCTTCTTTTGATCTTGTGGGGGCTCTGAGCTGGGCTGGGAGGCCCTGCTGACTCTAGCAGGGCATACACAGCCTCCACTCAGCTCTGTTAGCTAGAGAGCAAAGTCTCCTGTTTCCTATTCAAGCTGAAATATCATAAGCGTTTGTGGTTTCCCTGCCCTGTGTGTCTGTACTTGGACTTCAGGGTTTGTCTGCATGGGCTGTGCCAACAAGGTCTCTCTTGCTATCTCACTCAATTCTGATTTTCATAAGAAATCTGTAATCACAGACTCAATAGAGCTAGATGGGCAGAGACCAGGCTTCTCCACTCTACTCTGTGGCTCTGAGAAGGTCTGGGTCTGGACCTTCCAAGACAGAAGACTGGTGCAATGAGCACAAGGTTAAGAAGCAGGGAGCCTAAGCTAGTATCCTAGCTCTGCAATTTGACCTTGGGGTCTCAGCCACATCACAGGATCTTCAGGCCTCTATTTTCTCATGTGCAAAATAAAAAAAAAAATTGGTCTTGACAGACTTTGAGGTCCCTTCTCTAGCCCTAGCATTCTATGTTACTTGGTCCCAGTACTGTGAGTTCTAGGGTTCCTTGACACACTAGAGCCTAAATCCATTTTTTAATTACCAAGGACACAGGATTACTAACCCATTCCTGTGTTTTGTTTTAAAATAAAAGTTTGCAGCTCAGATAAGCTTTGAAGACCCTTATCCCGACTCCCACTCTCACATATGAATCTGAAGCAAGGCTACATTCCCCACTCAGAGTTCTAGGTTTACCTCTGAGGAGTTGGGTATGAATGAGTCTATAACATCATTAGCTCAAGCCCCTCACTGGTGTGTTTGTCTCCTGAATTACCAGTGGAGAAGAGTTTTTGTCAGCCAGCCCTAAGTAGATTTTAGAAAGGGGTATTTACTAAGTTGATACAATAAAAGCATTTGGTATAACCCCATCACCACACTCATATAAAAAGTTGGCGGCACACTCACCCACAACAACATACAGAATCCCAGTGAAAGGGGCTCAAGCTTATCAAACAAACGTGGCAAAAAAGTAAATCAGGTCCCCTCTTTGCTGGAAGTCTTATTCAATTCCTGGGATGGTCAAGAGGTTCCTCTCAGGTATGGTGTAACCTCTGTCTTGGGCTCCTCTATGAGTCTACATCAACATCTGTCCTTGCTTCCTAAAGCTTCTATCAACTGCTGCTAGGATACCCATGGGAAGGGCAAATCCAACATCCAACACCCTCCAGATGCTTCAAAGCTCACATAGTCTTCTTTGGCTAAAAGGGGCAGGGGGCAGGGAAGAAGAACTGATCCTGAGGTCTCTCCTTCCCTCTCCCCCTCCTAAGGTGATTCCTCCTCAAGGGTTGACTGGAATGTTCTCTTTTCTGACTCTCCAGAGGCTGGATCCTGATTCAGCACCATGAGCACAGGATGAAATCCTTCAGTTATTTGGAATTGATATCCTAACTGGCAAGCAAATAGGTGGTGCCTATGGAGTGCCCATCCTAGAGTCAGGAAGACTCATCTTTATGAGCTCAAACTGGTCTCAGGCACTAACTGTATGCCCCCAGGCAAGTCACTCTACCCTGTTTGCCTCAGTTTCCTCATCTGTAAAATTAATTGGAGAAGAAAATGATAAACAAGTTAGATATTTCTGCCATGAAAACCTCAAATTGGGTCACAAAGAGTCAGACATGACTGAAAAACAGCAACATTTCACTTCATCCAATAGTTTCCAAAGACACTCTGAGTCTAAAGCTTTTGTCTGAGATTGATGAATTCTTTGAGAATCTTATTTACTTCAAGTGGGGGTCGGGGCACTTGATTGAGCACTCCACACCTATGTTTTATCAATCCATTTTGTATCTATATTATGGTCATTTCAACCACTTCCCCTTCAGATTGAACCATTGCTTGTGATAAAGAAAACATCAGATACAGCAACCACCTATGCTAATGTATACACCATTCTATCTAAGTAGTTCCCCACTTGTCTGATTGGAGTGGGGAGGTGTGTTTTATTATGTGTTCCCCACTGGTTTTTCAAACTCAAGAGTTAACTTCCTTTGAGTGATCCTTTAAATGACACTATCGTGCTCATGATGTGCCCTTATTGTGTTTTCGGAGCTTCATCAGTTCATCCCAATCTTCCTATGTTTCTTTGTATTCTTTGAGGGTGCCATGTCTCACTATACAACACTTGATGACATTCCCATAACATGCCTTTTTTTTTTTATTCACTTCCTAAATCAATGACCACTCATTCTGTTTCCAGTTCTTTGCTACCACAGAGAGTGCTGCTATTAATATTTTGGTACATATTGGACTTTCGTTTCTGTATTTGACTTCCTTGGTGGAGTATTGGGGCAAAGCATATGAAATATTTAGTTACTCTTCTTGCATAATTCCAAACTGAAACCTGGAATGGCTGAATCTTTTCCACCAGCACGGCATTCTTGGGCTTATCTTCTCTCAGTCTTTCCAATACAGATTGTCCTGGTTTTGTTTGTTTGTTTGTTTTTAATTAGAGTTACTCTTCCAATAAAGGTCTTCTCTAGGTTTAACCAACCTTTCTCTTACTGCAATAAATATTCATCTCCTTTTGCCTAAGGGGTGAATGTTAAGTGACTTCCTCTTAAAACTATAAAACAATTAAGAAGTTAGCTTTGCTTTTCTTTTAGCTAGACTGTGTCTTGTAACAAAAAGGACTCAGTCATAAGAAAAGCTGTGGAACTCAATCTCTCATAGCCTCAGTTTCTTGAACTGTAAAATTGGCATAAATATTAATTTTATTCCTTTATTATTGGGACCCTAAAGGGCTACATAGGTGAGAGTGATGATTTTTAATCTAAATCATCCCAACTCCTTTACACCCTTTTCCCCTTGTAAGACCAGTTTTCTATCATTTAATTCTTTTTATAGATATATCTTTTTTAGGTAGAGACTGAAAATAAACACAGTTCTGATAACCATAGCTTTCGGATTCCTTATATTGTTGTCCTTCTGTTAGTACATTCCAGTATCTAAAAATAAAATGGATTGCCTTTTGAAGTAGTGAGTTTCCTGTCCTGTAAATACTTCAGCAGAGAATGGATCATCTCCTGGCTGGGATTGTCAGCAGGGTGCACTGGAAAGAATCCTGGGACTGGAGTCAGGAGATAGAGATTCAGGTTCCAGTTCTATTATTTGTTCTCTGGGTGACTGTGGGGAAACCAACTAAGTTCTGTGAGTTTCAATTGTCTCCTCTGGAAAAAGGGGCAAATGCTTAGAAGTCTATATGGTAAGGTGGGAAGGAGACCAGCTCTGATGGTAACCAGGTGTGTGACTCTGGACAAGTGAGCTCTAGGAAGCTTACTTTCCCCATGACTCAAAAAGGGATAATTACATTCGCATCACCTATCACACTAGTGTTTGTAATCAAATGCTTTGTCAACCTCAAAACAAGATATTGGTGTGAATTGTTGTTTTCATGAACTATCACACATATTAGAAGATCCAAGGGAAAGCCCTCAGCACAGAATACAGATCTTCTATGAAGGACAGTCAGAAGGACATGAACAGGAGAAACATTGGATGGAGGGGCAAAGATGGGTCTAGATCTCAACCACTGGTGGGAATATCCACATTGGTTTTGCCATCAATCCACTGAAATATAGATATTGTCAGTCAAATGAGTTATATGCTAGAGAACAGAGATACTGCCCCTTTGGTTAGGGTCTTTAGAATAGTTGACTGAAGAGGTCCTTTAAAATTCTATTGTAAGTCAGGAGATCCATCCACACCTTAATCACAGAAAATTCAATTAGCTGTATGGGACCAACCAAGCAAAGGTGCCATTTAGGAGGAGTACACTGATCATTAAAGACAGATGATACAGCATGGGAAATGTCAGACACGTACCTCTGAGTCAACTTACAACGTGGCGGACCGTTTTGAAATCATGAAATTATAGTAGCAGGCTAGAAAAGTAGTGAAGGAAACTTGAGAGGGAATTGCCCATTGGCAAGGATAGGGGGCGAGTGGGGTATAATTAGAGTCAGTTTCTCTTTTTCCTCCTCCCCATTGACCAAATGATAACTTTGTGAATTTCTAAAAGTCGTAAGATAGGGAGCTCCCATCAGAGCTAGGAGTAGTAAGTGATTCTGGAGCAGCAGTGTCATAGGCACCAGGAGCCCAGAAACATGCCATATTTGGGTCTCCATAAGGGGACCAACCCTCAGATTACACCATGAGCTACAACTCAAGACAACTTCCTGAGGACTCATGAAATGAGAAAAGCAGCAACTGCGAGTTTACCCTTCAGCCCCATGTGCTCTCCAAGTTTGAGACCACTCTTCCCAGATACCTTATGAGTGAAAGGGCAGGGTGGGTGTGTTCCTGGTTGGGGAATATGTTGCTATATCAACTGTTGACCATCTGGGCCTATAAGGGATTAGTTTAATAACATTCTCTATATAGGATTGTATAGGATGCCTGTTTTTTTTATTTTTAAGAATTACATATTTTACATAGATATTATAAATAGATTTGTCTATTGGTAGAGCCTTGATGCTTCCTGGGCTGGAAATTTAGATTTCAATTTGCATGTTCATTCATGAACTAAGTATCCCCTCCTAACTTTTATTTGAATAGTCCCTATTAAAGCAGGGGATCTTAACCTGAGGACCATAGACCCCTTTCAAGGGGTCCATGAACTTGAATGAAAAAAAAAATGTATCTATATTTTCTCTACCCTCTCACTCAAATGTAGCATTTCTTTCAGTTTTTCAAAAACCTGACTCTGAGGAGGTGTCCATAGGCAAAGTCAGTGGGTAGGGTCCTAGACGAGAGTCAGAAGACCTGCACTAAAATTTGACCTCAGACTAGTTTTGTGACCTTGAGCAAGTCCCTTAAACTCTGCCAGCCTCAATTTCCTCATCTATTAAAGGGGGATAATAATACCACCTCCTTCCTAGGGTTGTTGTAAAGATAAGATAATATTTGTAAAGTGCTTTGTACACTTTAAAGCCCTATATAAATGCCCCACCAGCCTGCCAAAGGTGCCCATAATGCACAAAAAAAAATTGAGAAATCCCTGCTCTAAAGCAAAACCGTGCAGTTATTTTGTGGGGTCATCTTTCCTGGAGCGCTAACAGCAAGGCCAACATTTCCAGTACTCTGAGGATCCCAGTCAATTTAAGGGGATGGTGGTGGAAGTTGGGGAGTTGCTTTGGACCAGAAACTCCCCCACTCCCATCACACACTTTGAGCACATTTTTTCAGAGGAGTTAGAAAGTTCCTAGAAGGTCCAGGGTTGCCCTCATGGAGCTCCTAATCTAACTGGGCTACAAGGCACCAATACAGATAACCATGATCTCCATGACTATAAGCAGAGTGAACTCTCCCCCTGCATTCCAGAGACCTTAAAGGTCCTCTTCCTTCTTTGAATGTAAATTTTAATGAACCTACTAGCAGCCTTCTGAGAGGTGATGATGGAAATGAAACAGAAAACACTTTAAGGGTTCTACATGTGGCAGAAAGGTCCTTGGAATCTGGAAGAAGGTGACTGAAATCATGTCTCAGCCAAGAGCTGTGTGGCCATAGACACTTCTTAACCTTTCTGTGCCTCAGTGTCTACATCTGTAAGATGAGTAGGTTGAGCTCGTTGGGCAGTAAGGACTCTCATCTCTAAATCCATGATCCCATGGCACAAAAGGGGGAGAGCTGAGCTTCCTCAGGAGCAGCTGAAAGAACATAATGGGCCAGTCTGGAGCCAGAGGGGGAATTAGTAGCCATCTAGTCCAGGTCTCTTCTCTTTCAGGTTTAGGAACTGAGGCACAGACAAATTAAGCCCAAGGTTATAAAGTGGAAGGAACAAGATTTGAATGAAGGTCTGGCTCTAGAGGAAAATCATCATGGTGAGTTTATAATCCTGTCTACTCTGTGCTAAAAACAACCAATGCAAAAGTTAAAAAAAAATTAAAATAAAACTAAAAATATTCTATCTACGAATTATTTTCTTTGTTGGTGTCAAAAACCAGGTCCCTGGATATGACCGGCCATGATTGAATTGACCAGATGTTTTGTATAGACGTTGTCCCTGTGCCCCTGCCTACTGACGCAAATGCTAGCAGGGAAAGCCTCCAAGGATCTATTAAAGGCCAGGGAGATTAGATTACGTTTCGGCTTCCCCTGTCGAAGAGGTCTGCCACTGGATCACAGAAGGAAGTCAGATTGCTCTGGCAGGATTTGCCCTCCCCAGGGACCTGCTGGCAGTAAGCCACTTAAAGGTCACCTCCCCTGTGGCCTCCTCCCCTGGTCCCTCCGGAAAGGAAGGGAAGACATTCTCTGCAGGGGATCTCACTTGGCCTTTGGTTTCAGGGTCTCTCAGGCTCCAGGCACTTACTAGGTAAGAGTCTGCTGATGGCTCATCAGACAGCACACAGGTGAGGGCAGGGAATGTCTGCTGCTCCCCACTTTCTGTCTCCTCCAGTCCCAAAGCCAGTGCTCCGCCCACAGACGGTTTACTCAGGTCATTCTGTCTAGTTCAATTTAACAGACATGCATTAAGTATCTACTGTGTTGTGGTTGTTGAATTGTTCAGTTGTGTCTGACTCTTTGTGATGCCATTTGGGGTTTTCTTGGCAAAGATACTGGAGCAGTTCGCCATTTCCTTCTCCAGCTCATCTGTCAGATGAGGAAATTGAGGCAAACAGGTTAATGACTTTCAAGGCCACACAGCTAGGAAGTGTCTGAGGCTGGATTTGAACTCAGGTCTTCCTGACCTTGGGCAGCGAGATGGCTCAGTTAGGTCTGAAGTCAGGAAGGCCTGAATTCAAATTTGACTTTAGACACTTACTAGCCACATGATCACCAGCAAGTCATTTACCCTGCTTACCTCAGTTTCCTCATCTGTAAAATGAGCTGGAGAAGGAAATGGCAAACTATTCTAGTATCTCTGCCAAAAAAAACAAAAAACCCAAATGGGGTCATGAAGTGTCAGATTTAACTGAAATCTACTCAACAACAACATCCCAACTTGAAAAGCATTTGTTGGCATTTGCTGTGTTCCAGGTTCTGTGCTTGGTTCTAGATATACAAAAACGAAAGCATAATAGTCCCTGCCACCTAATAGCCAACATTCTAGCCATCAATGGATCGGTCATTAATTAAATGTCTGCTATGTGCCAGCACCATAAAACAGGAAGAAGAGCAAAGCCAAACGTGAAACCAGTCCTTTCTCCCAGGGAGCTCACATTCCATGGAAGTGTGAAGCCTCCTGGGATGATGGGGCAGGGGGAGGGACAGACAACATGGAAGTCTACTCAAGCTACATGCCAAACAGATACAAGGTAAATTTTAGGGGGAGAGGTACTATTCTCTATTGAGAAGCAGCTAATATTGTTGAATTGAATCATCTATCTATTGTCTATCTACACACTGTTGTGTTTTTCCCCAAGAAAACAATCCCACCCCCAAACTAGAGACCCATGGCAAGGCAGGCTAGGAGTCAGAAGCTATGGCTCCCAGTTCTGAGACTTGCTCACTGCATGCCACCAAAGAAGTCACTGCCTTCTTCGAGCCTCAGTTTCCCCATTTGCTAAATGAAGGGGTTGGATGAGTTCTCCTGAGGTCCCCCCAGTTCTCCCAGTCTGTAGAAAGCTCTGCCACTTCCAATTTCCCTGCTCTCTTTCTCTCTGTCTCCATCAGGGGGTGACATATGCCTTGTTCCTTCTCTCCTGTGCAGTATAATTGAAGGATGTTTCCCTGTTACAGCTCAAACCTCCAGAGGCCTGTACCTCCATACCTGGTTTCACTTTCCTGATCTAATCCCTGCATAACTGGGTATTTTTTTAAAGTCTTCCTTAGGGACTTGGGTTGATTCCCACCTTGGGGGCACTTCTCATTGGCTGCTCTATCCCATTGTCTTCTGTGGCATCCCCCTCCCTCCCTTTTGGGTCTGTCTTGTGGAGTGGCCCATAGCCCTTCTCAGACGACAGCCACCTACAGTTAAAGGGCCCCTAACTAGCTCTCCAGGGCTCCCTCATCAATGAGACTTCCCCCCTCTCCCTTGGGCTCTTCACTACTAAACCAGTTGAAATCAAGAGAAAGAACAGAGACTCAGCCAACCTTTCAGTACCTCTGGATGGCATAAAAAGAAAAAGAGAGAGAGAAAAGCCACACATGAACATCTTCATTAGAAATGTTTAAATAAAGGGAGATGTGAAAGGGAATTCCCCTGCCCAAGCTGGGGAGAGAGGGAATTTCTGATAAGAAAAAGGAGCATCTAGTTAAAAATAATAGCTCCCTCCTCCTCCCTTCCCTCCCCTTAACCTGGCTGGGCCAGGAATTAACCCTTCCTTGCCCATCCACATCCTGGGGTTGGACAGAATCTCCCTGGTCAAAGGAAACCTCTGCAGCCTGGATCTGTCGCATCCGGGACCTGCCCACAAGTGGCCCTGATGAGGAGGCGAAGGTGATGGTAAGAACAATGAAATGTAACAAGGGTCTTTCACACTTCCAAACCACGTAATTCATCTAAGATGTTGCTAATAAATATTTGTTGCTTTGAAATATAAACACATACGTGTAAAACTTTCTATGTTTTCTCAAGGACACCCCCTCCCCAATAACCTCACAAAGGAGCCTGAAATCTCCAGGCAGAGAGGACCGCAGTAACATGGTTGTTTACTATTATTGTGACACATCGAGACACTTGGGAGCTGGGGCCTCCCCAAAGAGAAGGGTTGTAGAAGCCTGGGGAGAGGGAGAAGTAAGGAATCTGGAGTGTCTCTGCCCTGAGCACCAGGCTAGGGAGAAAGACTAGGGGTTTCCTTCCCCTTGTTTTTATCCTTTGGTTTTTCAGTTATTCTGGCCTCTACCTTCTTCCAAGCAGAAATGCTGGGCTCCAGCCAATGGGTAGAGCTGGGCCCTGCTTGGGGCCCTATCCTTGTCTGTCCTCCCTAGGGCTTCAGATTTTGTCTGCTTGTCCCGGTTTCAAAGCCTGCCTAAGCCCGGGGGCTGGGAATTCCACCCTGTTCAGTGCCACCATCCTGGGGTAGACAAAACTGGCTGGCTGGCCTGGTCTGTGCTCTGCCCTTTGGCTCGTTGGGGGGCTTGCTGCCTGCAGATGGCTCTGGGAAGCTGAGGAAGCCTGCTATGGGCATCACTCAGAAGTCTGGGCCTCCAACAACGTGGCAAGTTCCAGGGGGCGGCTCCTGTGCAGACACAGAGCCAACATATACTTCAAGCCACTGGCGGGCCAGCTCCCACTGAGATTACCAAGATCAGCCTGGGAGAACACCGTGAGCCAGCCGGCTCAGCAGGCCCCACCCCTGGGATGTACTTCTCTCCCAGGGCACGTCCCAGGCATGCTGGGCTTTGGGAGAAAGGACAAGGAAGAGGAGGAGGAGGAGGAGGAAGGGGAGGAGGGCTCTATTAGTAGTGGTAATGAGAGTGTGTGTGTGTGTGTGTGTGTGTGTGTGTGTGTGTGTGTGTGTGTGTGTGTGTGTGTGGAGGGGGCATTGATAAGCTCCACAGTGAGAACTTAGGAGCCCATTGTTCTTAGAGAGGGAGGCACCTGGGCACAAAGGGTTTCAGCCCTCTCCTTTCAGAAGGCACCTTGGAATTCTTCAGACTCCAGGCAAAGTAAAGTACAATGAGTCCGAGGCAGTTAGGTCTAAATGACTGAAAAAAAAAGCAAAGTACTCTGAAATCCAAACCCTAGCACAGTGAGAGCTGGGACAGGTCTTGGGTCGTAATCATAACGACATTAACAATATGAGCATTTGTACAGCACTTCTAGTTCGGCAGAGTGTTATCAATGTTATCCCAGCTGACACCCACAGCAGCTCTGGGAGGTAGGTCCTACCATCATCCCATTTTACAGATGAGGGAGCTGAGACCGGAACAGTAAGGTGACTTGTCCAGGTCACTGGCTCTAAGTAGGATCTATCCTTGGATCTTCCTGATTCCAAGTCCATCACTCTTGGTGCAAAAAGGGATCTTAGACCCAGCCTAGAAAGGGAGCTAAGAGGGAGTATAAGAAGTCTGCAAATATATTTAAGCACCTACTACGTGTCAGGCTCAGTGCACATGCTAAGAGCTTTGGATTCAAAGAAAGGCCAAAAAACCCAACCTTGCTTACAAGCTCACAGTCTAAACATGCAACCAGCTACATATAAATTTGGTATGTTGTGCTGGCTCTTTGTGAGCCCATTTGGAGTTTTCTTGGCAAGGATACTAGAGTACTTTGCCATTTCCTTCTCCAGCTCATTTTCCAGATTAGAAAACTGAGGCAAACAGGGTGAAGTGATCTGCTCAGGGTCACCCAGCCTAATAAGTGTCCAAGGCTGGATTTGAGCTTAGGAAAATGAGTCTTCCTGACTCCAGGACTGGCTCTATGCACAATGGCGCCACCTACCTGCATCAATAAATAAGACACAGAGAGGATAAATTAGGGTAGTTTGGGGGAAAGCATTAAAATTAAGGAGAAGGAGGAAAGGATTCTTCTAGAAGCTGATTTTCCAGCTAAGACTCAAAGGAGGCAGAGATGAGGAGGGGGAGTGTTCCAGGCACGGGGGCCAGCCAGGGAATTTTCCAAGCCGAGAGACAGAGGGTCCTGCCTGAGAAACAACTGGGAGGCCTATGTCACTGGATCCCAGAGTACTCAAGGGACAGGATAGGGGGGAAGGAGTAAAACTAGACAGATAGGAAACATCCATGTCATGAAAGGTTTTAAAAGCCAGAGAGGATTTTATATTTGATCCTGGAGCCACAGTAGTTGATTGAATGTGACAGTTTATGAGTTCAAATGTGACCTAAGATATTTACTAGCTGTATGACCCTGGGTAAGTCACTTAACCTTGTTTGCCTCAGTTTCCTCACCTGTAAAAATAAACTGGAGAAGGAAATGGCAAACTACTCCAATATCTTTGCCAAGAAAACCACAAAATGGAGTCATGAAAAGTCTAAATAACAACATTGCCAGACCTGTACACCAAGAAAATCAATTTGGTAGCCTAGTGAAGGATAGTCTGGATTGGGGAGAGTCTTGAGGCAGGAAGATCAACCAAGGGGCCATTGCCAACAGTCCAGGCTTGGAGAGCTTGGTTCATGCCCTTCAGTGGTTACTGGGATAGAGACTGTCAGAGCTGGACCATCCTTACAATGGGATGTCTCTTTATTTCTTTCGGTAGAAGAGGCAGAGTGGAGGGGACAGCCCATGTAAAGATTTCAATCAGGGACACACTGAGCACTTCCCGTGTGAATGGAAGCCCTAGGCACCAAAGTGAGGGATGTTGGGAAGTAAATGTCACTCATAGTCCTATACTGGCCTACAAAGAGGAAAACCTAAGAGCCATTCAACAGCAATCACTGACATTCATTCATTACTTTAGACTCTATAAAGCCCCTTGCTTATTACCTTGATTAGACCTGAGAAGCAGCTCATAAATCATAATAGCAGATACTTTACTATTTGACTTCAAGACTAACGAAGTACTTTCCTTACAGTAGACCTGGGAAGTGGAAGACTGCTGGCATTAGCATCTCCCTCTCCCCATTTTACAGATAAGAAAACTGGAGCTTAAAAAAGGTTTTAAAAATGTTTCACATCATATAACTAATAAGAAACACAGGCAAGATTTGAACTCAGTGCTGCTGACTTTGAAACTAGGGCCCTTGTCATCACATATTTGGTTAAATTTGTGATACAGCTTTGGCATTCTGGGATTTGCAGTAAAAACATATCCAAACCAGAGACCCCATAAGAGATAAGATATGCTTAATCCTGAGTTAACATGAACTAGAACATGCCATTCCCCAAACATTTCAGTGAATTAAGACTTGACTATAACAGAGTCACGTAAAGCTATTGAGCAAGACAGCCTCTCCTCCAGAGCTGGCCTCAATCCAGGAACAGGATTTGTTTTTGCTTGAGGCAAAATCAGTGGTTCAAAAGAACACCTAAGCACCGGGCTGAATCACCTGACTCAGCTCATGCCAAAGGCTGGTTTGAGCCTCTGGTCTCCCTGTCTCCTGCCTTTTTTCCCCCTGCAATCCTTTCTTCACACGGAGAAGGTGCCAAACGAACTTCTTTTTGCACCAACTGGCCCCTCCCTTCTTCCAGAGCATCTGACCATTTTCCTTTTCTCACCCTGTAAAATACAAAGCTTTTAGCTTGGCATTCAAGGTCCTCCAATATTATCTGTCTTTCCGCACTGATTTCTCATGACTCCTCTTCACTTTTTCTCTGCTCTGGCTACAGTGAAGCATTCTCTAGTCAGTCAGTGAGTCAACATTTACTAACTGTCTACTATATGTTAGACCCTGCTTTCAAGAAACTTACAGTCTAACGGGGGAAGACAATACACAAAAATCAAGGGGAGGGGGAGAAGGCTCCCGGTACAGGGAGGACAGCTGGGTAATTCTAGGATCCCCTCCTTCCCTTTAGGATTTGGACACCAGGTCCTTGAGTGCTGGAAATGGACCCTCTCCTGGTTTCTGCTTGACAAAATCCTGCTCTTCCTTGAGGGAAGGGAAGGCTCAGCTCCAGTCCTGTCCAGGAAACCTTTCCTGATCCAGAAAAGGGCTCTCCTTCTAAAGTCTTCACATGAGATCAGATTTGTAAAAAAGGCTAAACACAGTGCCTGGAACTCAGTAGGGGCAATTTCTAGGCTTATTCCCTTCCTACCCCCTTCTTCCTTCCTCAAATTCAATTCCCTTGAATCTGCATTTGCAGAGGGTCTGCTCTGCATCAAGACTGATCTCTCGGGCTGCCTTGCCTAACCTCATCTTTGTTATATTCTAATGGGCACTATACCAATCAGTCTCCATGACTGTATTTTAAATCTTTTGAGGGTAGGGATTATGTCACTAAAAAAAGAAAAAAAAAGTATTCCCTGTATATGTCCATGAAGTTAGGAATTGGACCTGTGGTTTCACTGGTATCAAGGAACTCCCAGGTGATGAAACTCTCTCCCCTAATGCATGTTGGCACCTCCTCTGCACCCTCTCATCTTAGAGAGTTGCTAAGAGCATTGGGAGGTTTACAGGGTTACAACTGGTATGTGTCAGAAGTGGGAATTGAACCTGGCTTCCTGGCTTAGGGTCAGCTCTCTATCCATTTTATTGTTGCCATTTAATTGGTTCAGTAGTGTTTGACTCTTCATGACCCCTTTGGGGGATTTCTTGGTAAAGATATTGGAGTGGTTTGCCATTTCCTGCTTCAGCTCATTTTACAGATGAGGAAACTGAGGCAAGCAGGCTTAAATGACTTGCCCAGGGTCACACAGCTAGGAAGTGTCTTCCTGAGTTCAGTCCCAGCACTCTTTCTACTGCACCACCTAGCTGCCCCTGACTTTCTAAATCAGATGTATGGAAACCAAGATCAAAGGGTGCAGTCTGATGAAGGGCACTTTCTGTTCACAGATAGGTCACGGTTCTTTTCAGACTGATTGAACATGGGAAGCAAAACTCTGGGCACCAAAAATCAATGACGTGGTGTGTGTGTGTGTGTGTGTGTGTGTGTGTGTGTGTGTGTGTGTGCATGTTTGTGTAGGTGTGTTTGTGACCAATTCCCTCATTGCCAGATTGAGAAAATATTTTCCCTATGAAATAGCAGGTATCTTGGATTTTAAAATGATCCCTGGAAAGGTACAGACATTTCCCTCCTTTTCATTTACTTTAACAAACTGAATTTAGAGCCTGGGAAAATTGTGGGATCAGTTCCCTCCCAGGCAAAAGTTCTTGATTTCTTTCCAAGAGCAGGTGGGAGGATTTGCACAGCAGCTGTGAAGGTGGCCCTGAGTCTCTCCCCCCATTCCACCCCCATAACCCATCCACTCCTAGGCCTTTAATTGCTTCATCTGGGGCAAGGAGCCTTCAGGTTCTCCTTCCCATCAGGCCCCAGACCCCTTGTTATGTCTGGCCACTAGAAGCCTTGTTAGGATGCTGCTTTCCTGGGAACTGGCTGAGAATCTTCACTCCCCACCTCCAAATCCTACCACAAGGTGAGGCTGTGAAGAATCTCTGGCAAATTTATTAGAGAGGGCCAGTGTGGAAGAGGGACTCTCTCAAACATACTTGCCATTCAGAGAGGGGATGAGCGCTAAAACTGGCCATGTTTCCACTGTCCTACTGTCCCTCTGGGCCTTGCCAACAGCCATTACCACCTCTTCTTCCTGTTGAAAAGGTTGGATACCCACTGCTCTGCCAAGGAAGGTAGTTGGAAATACCCATGAATTTCTAATACAGAAATAAATGAAGGATGAATTCATCAGTGTGGGGAACTCCCTGTGCCAAGGTAGATTGCAACGCATCTCTGACTTGGTAATATCATAGAGCAGAGCACTAGAAGGAGACTTAACGGTTCACTTAGTCGAACCACCTTGTTTTATACGTGAGGAGATGAGGCATAGGGAGGTTAAGTGAGTTACCAGAGTCTGGAGCTTGTCAGAATCTAAGGTGGAATTGGGACTGGGGTCTTATTGATTCCAAGTCTAGTGCACTATTTTGTACTAAACCATGCTACTTTCTGTTGGGGAAACTGAGCCCCAGATGGTCTAAGACACTTGATCGAAGTCCCATAGATAAGGAAGTGGTAGAAGTGGTCTGAATTGGTCAACATTTCTGCTCCTGAATTTCTGGACTTCAAAGCTGTGTCCCATTCACTACTGCAAACTTCAACTCCCTTTGTATGTTGTCTTCTTTCATTAGAATAGAAGGTCCATAGGGCGGCTAGGTGTCGCAGTGAGTAGAGCATCGGCCCTGGAGTCAGAAGGACCTGAATTCGGATCCGGCCTCAGACGCTTAACACACACACAAACAAAAACCTAGCCGTGTGACCTTGGGCAAGTTACTCACCCCCAATTGCCCTCCAAAAAAAAAAAAGAATAGAAGGTCCACAAGAACAGGGACGATCTTTCATTTTGCTTATATTTGTAATACCATCACTTAGTCAATCAATACACATTTATTAAACACCTACTATGGACCAGACACTGTACTAGGTGCTGGGAATGGAAACAAATCACAGGTAGTCCATGGTCTCAAGGAACTCACAATCTAAACGGGAGGTAACATGTACAGTGCCTGACACATAGTAATAAATGTTTCCTTCCTTCCTTCTTTTTTTCTTCCTCCCTTTTTCCTTCCTTCCATCCTTCTTTCCTTCCCTCCTTTTTCCTTCCTTCCTTTTTTTCCTTCCATCCTTCCTTCCCTCCTTCCTTCCTTCTTTTTTTCCTCCCTTTCTTTTTTCCTTCCTTCTTTTTTCCTCCTTTCCTTCCCTTTTTCCTTCCTCTCTTCCTTTTTTTCCATTCCTTCCTTTTTTCCTTCCTTTCTTCTTTCCTTGCTTCCTTCCTGGTCACTCTTGAGTCTATAGTTCTGCATTTTGCCAAATATATTCCATGAATTCAGTGCTGACAAATTCAAGATTTGAGTCAATTTCCCAGGCTTCATAAATTCTCCCCCACCATGTACATTCATACTGGAAGAAGAATTCACATGAATGACAGCTGCATCTGGTGGACTCAGAAAGTGGGTGCTGGGGATGAAGCCCTGTGTCCGCCCAGGAGCTGGCTCACCTCTGACACGTGTCATCTTTGGATCTAAGTGGCTTTGTTTTCAATAAGATAAACACACAGCTCTACTTGCAGGGGAAGGGGGGGAGCATTTCTCTTGTTAATTAAATCATCCTCATGGATGATAAATGCATGGCTTACATTTGTATCTTCTAAAATATCAAAGGCTTGATTAGTAAGTCTTATGTTTTCAACTTCAGGCTATTTTTCCAGATTCTTGGGAATCACACAAAGCTAGGCCAGGGACTTCCTCCATATTTACTGAGGCTTTGGGGGTAATTTAAAAAGAAACATCCTTGGGCCAGCATTGACTTACCCCTGGGAGTTTTGACTGTCGCAACCTACCAAACTGGAAACATTAGGAAAGAGCAGGGAGAGGGAGGGATAAGGAAAAAAAAACAGAGAAGAAAAAGTCGTAGACTGCAAATCCTACAAGCCACCCTGTGGGGACCTCCTCAGAAAAATCCATGCCCCACTTTCACCCCTGTTCTGTGTTTCCTGAATTTTTCCTGACAGTTGGCAGCTCTGTTTGCCAAAACCACAACAAAGAGGGGCCTTGAGTTTCCCCAGAAAGCATTTTTCTCTGGCCTGCCCGTCTCTGATCATCTCACAAAGGTGTTATTGTTGCTGGCTTGCTGGGGCCCTGAGCACCTGAGGGAGATCAAAGGCACGTTTTGATGCCAGTCTGACCACACAGTCTCTCACTGGCTGCATTAAATGAAAGCTGATGATTAATCTCCTTTGCCCTGAAGGCCCCTCTGTACAAAGGGGGAAATATATTTCTAGCAAAACATGGCCATCATAAAGTTGCATTTTATGGCCCTAATTAAAAAAAAAAGGTAGAGTTCATTGTGGTCGACTGCGGTTGCTTTGGTATGGCGTTAAAGGCCCCGCTATTGCCTCACTGCCTTTGTATCGCTGAGTACAGTATAGACAAGTACAGATAAAGAAATCCCAGTGAAGAAGTGGGCCCTGCATTCCATGAAGGCTGGGCCAAGATGGAGCCACGTGAACCCTGAACAAAGGTATCAGACATCTTTAGCAAAGATCTGGATGTTTGGAATGTATCCATTGACTTCTAAGGGCCCTACTGATTTGGGGATCTGGCATTTTATCCAAATATTGTAAATGAATTCAGTGCAGAGGGATTTGAGATTTAAGCATCTTCTCCAAGAGACTTTTCCCTCCTCCCTAGGCAACCCTTATTAGCTCTAGAGATTCTCTCTGGAAATGCATTTGGGCATGCTTTGTCTTCACTGAGTAACAATAAGGAACACTGATACAGAATTTTAAGATTTGCAAAGCACTTTACATATGACTCCTTTGATAATGTAAAGGGGAGGAGGGAAATGGTCAACCATCCCCACACACATCACCACTGGGATAGAGAGACTAATTTGGCTGGTGGGTGCCTCCCTCCCTTGGGCTCATTAGTCAGTGACCTCACTACTGCAATTTGTGTGTGCATGTTGTAACCTGCTTTGGTCCTCCCTCCAAGTAGAATGTAAGCTTCCTGAAGGGAGAGGTTGTTTGGCTTTGTCATGGTATCCCTAGTCCTGGCCCAGGGCTAAATGTCTGGTTTTCTAAGTGTTGTTATGAGCTAGAAAGAACCTGAGAGGTCATGTAGTCCTCTCCCTCCCTCATTTACAGATAAGTAAACTAAGGCCCAAGGAAATGACCTTATTTGTCCAAGGTCACATGGACAGTCAGCATCACAGGTAGGTATAATTCCATCTCTAGGCTCCTTCCACTGTCCCTCATTGGGTCCCAATGAACCTAGAAATCCCCGGGGTCTGGAAATATATCACTGTAATATCTTCACATAGAGAGAAACTCTAACAAAGGGGGTTAGCATTGGGGGGTAGGAGAGGAACCTTCTCTTTACAGGTTGTAGACTCTCCATGTGGTCTGCCACTTGAGTTCCCATGAATAATAAAAAGGACAAAAACAGTAAGATATATTCACATGGTGCTTCCTCTATGCCGAGCTCTCTGCTTGCAATTATCTTCTAATTATTATCTCAGGTAATCCTCACAACAACCCAGCCAGGCAGGTGCTATTGCTAGATCTATTTTACAGATGAGGAAATTAAGGCAAACAGGGTTAAGCGACTCACCCAGGGTCACACAGCTAGTAAGTGTCTGATGCCAGATTTGACCTTGGGTCTTGGTGACCCAAGGCCCAGAGCTGTGTCCACTGGGCCACCTAGATGAAAACAAAGTGCTGATAAGGAAGATTAAAACCTTCCTGATATTGTGCTTATCAATGAATACTCTGATATGTTCTGAGTATTTTGAAGAGAAAGGGGGTAAGGGCATAGATCTAGAATTGGAAGGAATCTCAGAAAACGCTGCCTAGAGCCACCCACTTATGATGGAGGAGCTGAGGCGTACAGAAGTTGTGACTTTTCCAAGACCACTCAGATAGTAAGCCCTAGTGGTGGGATTTGAACTCAGGTCCTCAGGCCTACTTCTGTTTGAATGGGGGTGCCCTCCAATTCAACTCCAGTCAGAACAACAGGTATCAGAAAGAGCTGACAACGAAGACTGTGTTTTCTGGAGTTAATAGCATTGGGTGTTCCCAGTTTAAAACTGTCCACTAAAAAGGAAAAGCATCCCCAGAAACCTCTGGAATGACCTGGAAATGAAATACAGAATATCTACGGAGGAGGAAGCTACATGGATTCTGGCAAGAATGAAGGTAATTACCAGAAACCTCATTAGACTGGAAGTGATGGGAAGGAGAACAGGAAGGAACAGGCAGGAATTCATCTAGTTCAGTCTCCCACCTAGAAGCAGCTGGGTGGTACAGTGGGTAGAACTCCATGTCTGAAGTCAGGAAGACCCAAGATCAAATCTGGCTTCAAACACTTACTAGCTGTGTGACCCTGGACAAGTCACTTAACTTTCTTGGTCTCAGTTTCCTCATCTGTAAAATGAATTGGATCTGTTTCTCAGATAAAATGCAAACTCCTCTATTTGTCATTAAAAGTATTTCCATAATCTGACTACATTTCTAGGTTGATGACATCCCCCTTCATATGCTTTATATCTGAGTCTTAACTGGCTTCCTCCTGTTCATTTACAATATTCCATTTCCATTCTTTTGTATGGTCCAGTTCCTGGAATATATTCCTTCTTCAGTCCTTCAAAGCCCACAGCCACCACTCTCCACATGTGGGTATTCCTAATACCCCATCTATAGCTGCTAGTGCCTCCCTTCAAAAATTACCTTGTATTTATTTTGCATATGTTTTAAATTTACTTCTGTGTACATGTTTCCCCTCCTTAATACGAAAGGTATCTTGCATTTTGGTCTATATTACCAGCATTTGGTAGAGTACCTAGCACAAAGTAGGCAGTTAATAAATGTAAACTGATCAGTTTCCCATGATTCTGATAGGTTTCTCACAAATCTTCCCATGTCATCAAAGTATTTGGGGAGGGGATCTTCAAGTAGGCATAGTTGACTCTTACTCTTTGTATCCATGGCCTATCATGTTCAGAGACTGGGAATGTAGCACCTGGGTCTTTTTTTCAGAACCCTGAGACCAATCATCAAGAAAGCTTATATAATGATTGTATAGGTATAGCCTATTTCAGATTGCATCCCATTTTGGGGAGGGGGGAACATTTAGAACTCAAAGTCTTATAAAAGTGAATGTTGAAAACTATAAATAAATAAAAAAGAAAACAAAAAGATAAAAAAAAATGAATTGGAGAAGGAAATGGCAAACCACTCCAGTATCTTTCCCAAGAAAATCCCACATGGGGTCATGGAGAGTCAGACATGACTGAAAAATGACTCAACAACAACAAAAGGCAACTCTGTTCTTTCCTGTCAGTCCCCAACAGACCTGAAATGTAGAGCTGTCTTTCTGCCCATCTGTACCTCTGTCTCTGTTCTTTCTCTCTACCTCTTCTTCTTTCTCTCTCTCACTCACTCTCTGTCACACACATACACACACTCTCTCTCTTTCCTTCTCTGTCTCTGTCTCTCTGTCTTTTCCTACCTCTCTCTCTCTCTCTCTCTCTCTCTCTCTCTCTCTCTCTCTCTCTCTCTCTGTCTCTCTGCCTTTCTCTGTCTCTCTCTCCTCTGTCTCTCTGTCTCTGTCTCTCTCTCTCCCCCAACCCCCTCTCGCTCTCCTACCCCAGGTTTAAAAGGCTAAATTACCCCCTTTATCAGTTTTTTTTATTAGACTTTACCTCTTTCTTCATCTCTTCCTTTGTGTCTCTTTGTATCTCTGTTTGTCTCCTGACCCTCACTCCTGCCCCACCCTTCTCTCTCACAAAGTCCTACAAAACTTATTCGCTGGAAATCAAATTTTAATCTCTGTACAGATGTTTCTGTGTCTATATCTTGAGAATTACTGTTAATAACCACATTCTCAATTTTCTGAAGTCATTTTGACATATTTGCATTTTTTTTTTGCACGGAGCTGGAAATTTTCCTTAAAATGAATATACTTTCCAGTTCTCATGAAATCCCACTCCACCCCCTTTTCTTTGTTAACATATTGGTAAACTATGTCTGTTTTACTTAATGATATTCAGCCTAACACAACACAATCAGCTATGGCTAAAAGGTCCTGAGCTTGCTGACTGGGAAGGAGATCCCCCTGCAGAAGGGATTCCTAACAGACTAGTAGAGAACAAGGCACACTGGGTTTGGACACATTCCACTAGGCCATGAAAACCAACAAAAAGACATGGACAAGTTCAGGGAAGGTAAATCCACTGGCTTTATTGCCATGGGTGAGGAAAGAATGACCCCGTTCCTCTGCTTGAAATGTATATGCAAGTGACAGAAACAGAAAGGACTAAGGAGAGAAATGGCTTTATCACCTGCCACCCTTCCAGATACCTAGAAGGCATATTGTCAATATATATACAACAGAGGCTTTTATATCACCATCATTAATGACTTCAGTCAACAATTAATCAATTAATAAAGTTCATGCTTTATTGGGAAGGGTACAGGATTTGGAGTCAAATTCTGTAGGTTGGAATACCACCTTGGTCACCTACTAGCTATATAGTACTAACCCCTTGGAATTGCAGTTTCCTCGTTTATGAGAGAGACAGAGAGACAGAGACAGAGACAGAGACAGACAGAGAGAGAGAGAGAGAGAGAGAGAGAGAGAGAGAGAGAGAGAGAGAGAGAGAGACAGAGAGACAGAGAGACACAGAGAGAGAGAGACAGAGAGAGAGAGAGACAGAGAGAGACAGAGAGACAGAGACAGAGAGAGACAGAGAGACAGAGAGAAACAGAGAGAGACAGAGACAGAGGGACAGAGACAGAAAGAGCAGAGACAGAGAGACAAAGACAGAGAGACATAGAAACAGAGACAGAGACAAAGAGAGACAGAGAGAGGGAGAGAGGGAGGGAAAGAGAGGGTGGGAAAAAGGGAGAGAGACAGAGAGAGGGAGAGACAAAGAGAGACACAGAGAGAGACAGAGACACAGAAAGTGAAAGAGAGAGGAGAGAGAGGGGGAGAGGGAGGAAGAGGGAGGGAGAAAGAGAGGGAGAGTTAGTTAGTTAAGCTCAAAGGTCCCTTCTGACTTGGAATCTATGGTTCTATAGTACATGCTCAACCCATCAAGGGCCATGCTAGAGAAGTCACAGGGTCCAAGAATTCTAGAGATTAGAGATGACCAAGTCTGGTCTCTTCTTTTTAGAGGAAGTCTATTCCAGTCCCTCTGGTTACTGGTGCATCCCTTAATGGTTATGTTTCTGCTTCCTAAATGTTCTATACTTACTTTTGGGGGTACAATAGGAATTGGGGGGACAACATAATATACATATGCATATGTATACATACATACAAATATATACATATGTCTATGTGTGTGTGTGTGTGTGTGTGTGTGTGTGTGTGTGTGTGTGTGTGTGTATGTGTATCCTCCCTCAATTCCAACAGGATGTAAACTCCTCAAGGGCAGGAACTATTCTTTTTCCTTTCCTATCCTCAATATCTAGTAAGGTGCCTTATAACAGAGCAGTCAATGAATATTTCCACACTCTGTAGCTTACTCTGCCAATTGATGAGTCCCTAGATGGGATTGAAATTTCCTGAGAAGCCTCAGTCACCCTTACTACTCTCCCAGCTCTACTCCTTCTCTGGACTGTTCCACCTCCTCACCAGCAATCTTTCCTCCTCTAATCAGGTCCTCTCTTCTTTCCTTCCTTTCCCTCCCCATCCTCTTTTTGACTCCTTTTTATATTTTATCTTTCCCTACCAGAATTTAAATTCCATAAGAGTATGGGTAACTTGTTTTATTCTGTTTACCCTTAGCACAGACTGACCAGCAGCAAGCACTTAATCAATTTCTCTCCTCTTTCCTATTACCTATTCCTTTGTCTGTCTGTCTGTCTATCTGTCTATCTGTCTGTCTGTCTATCTATCTATCTATCTATCTATCTATCTATCTATCTATCTATCTACCTACCTACCTACCTACCTACATGCCTACCTATCTGTCCATCCATCCATTTATAGACTTGTTGAATTGAATTGGTGATAAGTCTTTCTGGGCACAGGCTGGTTCCCAAATAAGAGGTAAATAGTATATTACCAGACTGAAAAGCCTTTCCAGCGCTGATGTTATCCCCGATTCTTCCCTTTTCCCATCAAACAATCCCAGTTTTTTCAACCAGTGCTCATATGGACAAATAGATACATAGCTTATGTTCTGCTAGAAAAGCCTTTAAAAACCCACAGCCACCTCCATGAGAAGATGTAACATTCAAAGGCTTGATGGAAACACCAACACGTCTACAATACTTTGAAGGCTATGAAATGCTCAAGGAACTTGGGAAGAGTACATAGAGAATGTGGAATTCAGGTTGTCCAACATTTGCATGTTTTCCATTAAAATGGGAGTTCTTTGAGGGCAGAAACTGTTCCTATCTTTCTTGGTACTACCAGTGTTTAGGACAATGACTCGCACATAGTAAACATTTAATACTTGCTTGTTGATTGATTATTTTATTACTTTCCATTCAAATGTCTAGTCTCTTTGTCCCTTTATTTTACCTGAAAATTAGAATTTTTTCCTTGAATATTCAAAGATGTATGTGGCTTTGCCAATGTGGACCTTCCTAACACCAACATAAGTTACAATACTTCTATGAATTAGCAGACAGTCATCAACATTTATTGTGGCTTAATAATTTCATCCTTCAGTGTCTCCCTGAGTGATAGAACCTCTCCCTATCTAGAGGCCATTTAACAACAGACAGACAGTTGAGGAGTCCAGGTCCACACTCAGAAGTCTTTCAGCTTGGTAGGAACTCCCTAAGCTCTTACTCTTTGAGAACTGAGAGTGACTTACCTACTATAATAAAGCATCAGAGGAGACTGTGTAGGGACCTAGTTTTACTCAGCTTTCCTTCTGCTTACATGTCTACTAGTCTAATCTGGAAAGTCTTGATTCCTACATCTTTTTACCATCACTCATGCTAGAGTGGATGAGAGGATATTCTATCATCTTCACCACTGCTGGCATCTAGCAAAGCTATATATAATGCACTAATATTTGCAAAATACATTACAAACGTTATCTTGTTTTATCCCTACAACAGCCATAAGAGGCAGATGCTATCAATACCTTTATTTTACAGATAAGGCAATCAAGCAAACATCAGTTACAAGCCTTCCCTAGAGTTATACAGTTAGTGGGTATCTGGGGCTAGACATGAATTCAAGTGTTCCTGACTGCAGGTCCAATGTTCCATCCATTGGGCCACTTTTCTTTAAGGCCAGGATGAAATGTTTGTCAAATTATTCTGGGAAAATTCCTTGAAATCTGGCTTCTGGCCATGGAAGGTAGGACATTACATTGAAATATATGAAAGCCCTTAAAGAGTTGGGAATGATTACTCATGTTTATTTAGGGACCTGCACATAATCATTTTTTTAATCCTGTCAGGCACCGTTTTGGTTAAGTAATAAAAGTTTTATTATCACCTATTTTACACCAGGGAAACTGAGACATATAAATCTAGAGCTAGCAGGGACCTGAAGGGCCATCTCGTCCCATGCCCTTGCTGAAGTTAAGAAGGTTCCACACCTTGTCTGCAGTCATACAGAGAGCGATGAATCAGTGGGATAAAAACTCAGGTTCTCTGACTACAGAGTTAGCCATCTTTCCCTTGTACCACAATACCTCCTCATGGTCACACCATCACTTGCTCAGGGTTATGAAGCCAGTAAATGGCCAAGTGGAGACTTTAGTTGGAGCAAATGGAATTTCTGCCATTTTATTATTGAAGGCTGAAGAATCATAGCATTTCAGTGATGGAAGGGATGTCAGAAACCAATTTATATATGTGTGTGTGTATATGCATATGTATGTATATGTATATATGTGCATATTTGTATACACACACCGATATATGTTTCTATACATATGCATATAAAAGAAAAACAAAACCCCTCAAACCCTTCACAATACAAAACCTGACAAGTAGTCCCTCAGTCTTAGCCTGAAGACCTCTGAGGAGGAAGACTCTAAGACTCTAACCCATTTAGTTTTTTGATAGTAAATGAGTAAGAAGTTGGTCCCCTCCCTTCCCCCCTTCCCAATGCAAAGCTTGAACTGACCTCTTGGCAACTTCCATAAAATGCTTCTTGTTTTGTATTCTGGGGCTAAGCAGAAAAAAAAAGTCTAATTCTCTTGATAACTTAATAATTTCTTGTTTTGTATTCTGGGTTAAGTTATCCCTTGATAACTCTTCAACTGAAGACGTCTCTCATGGTGTCCACCCACTGACTCCCAGTCTTATCTTCCCCAAATTAAATGGCCCCTTTCTTTTAACTGATCTTCACAGGACTTGATCTCACAATCTTTGCCTCACTATTTCCCTAATCCTTTTAGACAGATAAGAGACTTAGAGTTTGTTCCAGAAATCCTCCAAAGCCCTAAGAAATGATGATTTCTAATTGAAGGGATATAGACTTTTAATCTTCTGCTCCTAGGGCTGGGACACTGTGTAATCTACATGAATGATCAATGGTTATGGAGGACATCTTGTATTGCTGCTCGTTGTCTTCAGGGTTAATGATCCTTCTCCTAAACCAGTGATTCTCTACCTTATTTGTGTGTATTATGGACCCCTTTAGCAGTCTGGTAAAGCCCATAGACTTCCTTCTCATAATAACTCTAGGTAGCCCAGTGGCTAGAGTTTTTCACTTGGAATCAGGAAGACCTGAGTTCAAGTTCAGCCTTGGGCACATATTAGAAGTATATCCCTGGTCAGGTCATTTAAGCTCTATTAACCGCAGTCTCCCCATCTATAAAATGGGAATAATAATATCATCTACCTCTGGGGTTGTTGTAAAGATCAAATGAAATAATACTTGTAAACACCTTTTTGCACCATTTATAATACAAAAATATAAATGCTGCTGCAATTAGATAATTGAAGAAAACACTACATTTCAGCTAGAGGTTAGTAAAAATAAAGATGTAATCCTCCTCCCCCACCTTATCTCACCAACCTTTAAGACCCAGATGAATAACTCCTGCCCCAGACAGTAGCTCCCTTCATTTCTCTGCCTGCATCTTCCTTGCTTTGCATTCTTCTCCTTCCTCCCTTCTTCCTCCTCTAAGCTTTGCCTCCCCTCCACCCCCAACCCTTACCCCTTTGTCCTCATCTGGGAAAATACAGGGAGTCGTTAGTCTCAATTTAACGGAGTAATGACTTTTAAATAAAAATACAGTAGAAATGGGTACTTATCAAAATGGAATGCTTTCAGACCCATGCATTTAAAGAAGATATAAATTTTAGGGCAGGCACTAAATTTTAACTGCAATCTGGGAGAAAGCCTTTTCAGTAATTCATAGAGAAAAATTAACAAAGCGAAAATTGCTTATCAGTGTTCTTTTGAAGTCCTGATATAGAACATAATTCTACAGATCATTAGGCCCCGCTCTGAGGACAAGAGATTTATATTGATTGAGGGAACGCAGAGTGTGAGGCTCCCAGCCAAGGCAAACAGGCGCTTTGCTGAAGGAGCTGTCCAGTAACACATTAGTGTCTTTGAGGTCAAGGGCAGGATAGAAGGGGGCTGGCATCTGCAGATCCAATTTCATCCCTGTGTTCCCTGGTCACTGTGATGTCACTGCAGACGCTGACCTTTCTTCTTTGGAGAGCTGACTTTTCAACCCAGAAAGGAGCCTTTGTGGAAAGATCAGACCAACCTGAGTAAGGGCATCGGGAACAGGCAGGGAAGGAGGAGACCTCTCTGGTCTCAGATCAAAGGTTAAAGAAGAGAGGAAAGACAAAGGGTGAGATGAAAGGCCAAAGATCTTGTCCTGTGTGTGTGTGTGTGTGTGTGTGTGTGTGTGTGTGTGTGAGTGAGAGAGAGAGAGAGAGAGAGAGAGAGAGAGAGAGAGAGAGAGAGGGAGAGACACAGCTGTGAGTTCTTGGGCTCTCACTTACCCCCATGTGACAAGAAGATGTTCCACAGATCACAGCCAGACGAGAAGTAATTGGCTGCTTTTCACAGGGCAGGTTGTACCCTTTCACATCTGCTCCTATGACTCCTGTGAGAAAACAAAACAAAATTCCTTCAGCATATGTGTGTGTACGCGCGTATATGTATACATTTTAAAAGCAGCAATACACAGACATCACACACACACACACACACACACACACACACACACACGAAACTACTCCTTTTCGAAAAGAAAAATGTTGAGAAAGACTTCTCATGTGAAGGCCTGGCTACAGGTAATAGGGAAATTGATGCTTCAGGGCTACATTGCTGAGGATTGCTTCCTATATGGGAAGAGCAAACCAATCAATCAAAAAGCCTTTATTAAGCATTTCCTACATACTAGATGCTAGGAATAAAAAGACAAAAATGAAATGTTCCCCCCTATCATGGAACCTCCATTATACCAAGGGAAATACAATGTATACATTTAAGTAGTATAATGGATAGAGCCCTGGGCCTGGAATCAGGAAGACCTGAGTTCAAATCCAACCTCAGATACTTACTGGCTGTGTGACCTTGGGAAAGGAAGAAAGGAAGAAAAAGAGGTAATCAGGAAGGAAGGAGGAAAAGAAAGAAGCACTTATTAAGCTCCTACTTTATGCCAGGCATTGTGCTTTGTTCTTTTCATATATTTCATTTGATCCTCACAGCTCCAGGATTTAGGTGCTATTATACACATTTTTCAGATGAGGAAAATGAGGCAGACAGAATTTACATGATCTGCTCAGGGTGACACAGCTAGCAAGTATCCAATGCTGAATTTGAATTCACATTTTTCTGACTTCAGGATCAATGCTCCTTGGATTTAGGGTCAAATTCAGACACTGATGTCTAATACTGTGTTGAGGTTGTGGGGGCAGGTATGTGTATGTGTGTGTGTATGTGTGTGTGTGTGTGTGTGTGTGTGTGTATGTGTGTGTGTGTGTGTGTGTGTGTGTGTGTGTGTGAGACACTTCATTTTCTGGGTATCAGTTTTATCCTCTCTTAGGTGATGCTGTCTCTCTGGATTCTGAAACTGTGGTTGTATTGGAAGGGTGTGGAGCAAGGCCACTGTAGGCTTGAGGTTTTATCTTTATTGGAAGGGGCCAGGAATGGAATTGCCCACATAA
Source organism: Gymnobelideus leadbeateri (assembly GCA_011680675.1). Taxonomy (NCBI): domain Eukaryota; kingdom Metazoa; phylum Chordata; class Mammalia; order Diprotodontia; family Petauridae; genus Gymnobelideus; species Gymnobelideus leadbeateri. Next base: position 103,395 of record WOXC01002520.1, read on the forward strand.
CAGAGACAGTGACCTTGACCCTGTGACTTGACTTTGTCCCTGTGTGCTTCTCTCCACTTAGAAGAATGGATTTATGAGCTGAAAAACTGAATGCTTACCTCTCTTAGTAATTTGGTATTTATTTAGCAAATACCCATTCCTTGGTTTATGGCTTGCCCTTCCAAGAATGAAAATGGGAATATAAAGTCTCAAAAGACCATGCCTTGGACTCAGACATGGAATCCAAAGAAAGGATTAAGACTAGTCACTAACAAAATGTCTTGCTCAGGAGATAATAAACCTCAGTAGCAGCTAAAACCTTGAGGGAGTAAGACTGAGGAGGTATTTTATCTAAAAGGGATGGGAAAAAGAAAGAAAAACTACTACATTTTGAGATAAGGGATACTTACACATTCATTCTTCTTTAAGGAAGAGAGGGCAGCTGAGGATTTCAGCTGCACTGGAAAGTCTAGATGGTGGAGATTATAGACAAACACTGTCCTGCAGAAACTGTATTCAAGTAAACCAGCAAAGCAGTGACAACTGTCTAACTGAGGCTGTGATCCCCAGAAGGAAGGCATGTCCAGAAGAGAACTGTAGTCTCAGGAGAAACAGCCAACATTAGTGGCCATGAAACACCTGAGGCTACAGTCATTGACCTGCTATATGTGAGCCTAGGTCTCACAGCATTCACACAATATGGGGCCTCTCTGAATACGTTTCTTAACCTGAAGTTATGTGTTTCTGGAAAATCACCTTTCTAGATTTATGGGGGAAATGATTGCTTCCTATTTTGACAATGATGCAACTTCAAGAAATGCCTTTGCTTTAAAATAATTGTGCCTTCTGCCTGATCATTAAAGGGAAACACATTGGTGGGGGCTCACTGGCTACTGTCTTAGGGCACATTGACTCACAGACCACATTGAATCTAGCTGTCCACTGGGGGAATGGATCTCTAAGACAAAGAGGTGTCTGAAAGTGTTAGACTATGATTCTACATCTGAGGAAGAAAATTCTTTTCAATCAGGGATTTCTTTACTTGTTGCCCCATTAGATCGTGAGCTCCTTGAGGGCAGGGACTACCCTTTACCTGACATTCTTAACAAATCTTATTGATTGACTACCTGACTCAATTTTCTCAATGGGAAAATGGAGATAATAATAGTACCTACCTCTCAGGGTTGTTGTGAAGATCAAAAGTGGTAATATTTGTAACATCATTCTTGGCAAATAGTAGGCACTTAAAAAATGCTGGTTTCCTTCCTTCCTATAATATTTTTCTAAGTCCTCAGATTATTGTTTGCAAATTTCAAAGTTCTTTATATATGTCAATAGTAGTAATAATGGTACTTGTTATTTTAAACATTAATTTGTAATACTGGTTAATAAAGGCCCAAGTAAAATAATATTGGATAACAGAGTTTGTGATGAAAGGGATAGAATTAGCATTTTTCTGTGTTCCATTTTTATACATCCAAATAATCAGTCTGTAAGGATTTATTAAGCATCTCTTATGTGTCAGACACTGTGCCAAGAACTGAAGATACAGTCATAATGGAGGGTTTCATACATGCCCAGATCACCCAATATGGTGTCACTCATGTGGAAGACACTAGACACCTGCTTCTGGGAGACTAAAGGCCTCAAACATATTTGCACATTTTACCTGGCCTATTATGGTTTTTCCTGTTAGCTGAGTGGTAAAGACCGTCTGTCTTTGAACTGGCTGACTGAGTATCCTTTGCATTTCTCTGCACTGGCATCTGAGAGTGAAGGGTTCTTTCATTCTAAGTTGGTTACACCATTTGCTATGGGGAAAGGGAGGTCCTATGGGCTATCCTAACCTCCTTTCTACCCCCATGACATTTGCCATTTTCCTTGATCCTTTTCCATTAGAGGCACAGGGGGTGGAGCTTCCCCTGTGGCCCAGGAGTATAGGATCTCAAAATCTAAGAGTCTAGGAATTCAAATCAATAAAGAGTCCGAGGAAAAGGGTTTGAGGAGAGAGACCAAAAGAAGTCAGCACTGCTGGCTTTGGTCTTGAAATAATGTGACTGATGCTATTAGGAATTGAGCTAAACTGTGAGCCTAATCCCCCTCCCCTCCCTAGGGATGAGAGTTAGATTATGTCCCCAAGGTATTGGGGAACATGTTTTAATGTCTCTTTTTGCTATAGCTTTGAAGTAAATATGTCTTTGTAAAAGCTAATCCAAAGTGAAGTGGTTTAATGGAACTGGAGATGCTAGTCAGAGGGTCCCTTAAAGGGGGAGAATATAATTGAACCCCCCTGGGGGGGCGTGCTCAAGTCAATGACAGAGAAGAAATTCCCCAAACCTCTTAGGATACTCAGGAATGGGCAAAATGTAACAGTCCTGCTCCTCAGACTGTGGGGCCAAGGGTCACTATGTTTTACAGCAATAAAAAAGCAAAACAACGCCTGCTCTCAGAAATATAAAACAAAGGGAATATTGGGGCAAAGATGCTGGCAGCTTGGGAGAACAGGAGAGCTTTTCTGTAGAAAGTGACTCTTGAACTGAGCCTTGGAGGAAACTCAGGATTCCAAGAGGAGGAGGGGAGGAGGGCTGGAGGACAGCAAGGGAACAGGCCCGGAGATGGGAGACAGAGCAGCAAATCAAAGGAAGTGGATGAAGGGAAGTTTGGCAGGACCTTGGAGAGCTTGTGAAGGGGAATCCAATGGAATTCGGCAAAGAGCAAGAGTTTCGAGGCAGTTTATTGAGTAGGGGAGTAATGCAGTCAGAGCTGCCCTATGAGAAAAATCACTTCACTAGAAGCACTGAGCCTAAATTGGAGGGAGGGGTGGCTCGAGGCAGAGAGACAAATTAGGCTGCAGAGGTAATAATAAAGGCCTGTGGGGATAAGTCCCTGATCTGGGGTGGTGACTGTGTGGGTGGAGACAAGCTGTGGAGGTAGATTGTTATTCTTGCTTGGGAAGAAAACCAGAGTCCTATTCCCCTGGTCTCCAAATATGGGAAACAGTCCTAGAAATTCACCCCTAGAGCTTTAAAGGACCATCAGCCCTGGACTTGGGCTCAGGAGCATTAATGAATATTAAATGCATTGGATTCTTCAGAAAGTCAGGTTTGGCTTGGAAAAGGGAGGCTTCAAACGGGGTTAAAATTCCTCTTTCATCAGAGGGCTTTTGGATGCCTCAAAAATCTCTGCCTTCCCATTCCCCCCTCCCCCCCAATCCTTCCCCTCAAATAGAAGAACTCTAAGTGCCAAGAGTTTTTGGCCTCAGAGACTAATCCAGCTCTTTCTTCCTAAATCCCTGTTGCTCATCAGAACGCTCCATCCCTTGAATCTCTGCCAAATGGAATAGCACAAACGGCATTAGAGGGACTGTTTTGTTCAGTACTGTCTGTGGATAGTTAGGAGAGTGGCTTAGAACCCAGTGCTGACGACATCAAGGTCAGGGACTTGACTGCCTCCCGGTGTCGGCTCCAGGCAGTCCTAAATCCTCCCCTCACCCACTTCTTCCCTGCTGGTTCATTGTGGCACAGAGGTTCCCAAAGATTATATGGGCATAAATGCTGACAAGTAACATGAAGATGGGAGAACTCTCAGTATCAGCCTGGTGGTAGACGGTGTGTCTGCCTGTTCATCTCAAGAGAGGCAACCAGAATGTTAAGGAACCTTGAGTTCATTCTACATCAGTCACAAACCAATCTATAGGAATTGATTAAGGACCTGCTGTGTACCAGGTGCCATGCTACCTATTGAGGATTCAAAGACAGAAATAAAATTTATGAGGACTGATGGAAAGAACTGAGAAGTGAAGCCCATCAGCAGGAGCTTAAAGGAAGGAGATCTGACTTGGTCTGTCTGGCAGAACCAGGGACAATGGGTAGGAATGGTGAAGAGAGAAATTCAGGTGGCATGTGAGGAAAATTCCAGCTGTTCAAAAGTTGAACAGGGTGACCAGAGGCTCCCCTTCAGACAAAGGCTAGCCCACTCACCAGATCTGCATTAATGGGGATTCTTTTAGAAGTTCTTCTGCTCTTAAATGCAGTGATTCTGTGACCAGAGCGTGGAGGTGCAGAGTACATCATTGCCAAATTGACTTCAGGCTAATGGATTTGGAGGGGGGAGGGTGCACAGCAATGCTCAAAGACCTTCCCCTAAGTTATATGGAAGGGAGTTCCCTGATGAATCTGGGAGGTGTTCATCCAGAGTCATCTTGAGGGGAGGGGCAACAATGAGTTAGGCATACTGATAATGATTTGTTATTGAGTCTGACCCCATTTGGGGCTTCCTTGGTAAAGAGACTGGAGAAGTTTGCCATTTCCTTCACTAGAGCATTTTACAGATGAGGAAACTGAGGCAAACAGGGTGCAGTGACTTGTCCAGGGTCACACAGCTCATACATGTCTGAGGCCAGATTTGAACTCCCAGAGATAAGTCTTACTGATGCTAGGCATGGGCTCTGTGCACTCTGGAGCTCCCTAGCTGCCCTAATGATGATGATAGCTAGCATTATATATGAGAATGGTACTAAAGTAGCTCATTTGATCTTCACAACAATCCTGTGAGATAGGTGCTGTTTCCCCTGTTTTTCCAATGAAGAAACTGAGCCTTAGAGAGGTTAAATAACCTGCCCAGGGTCACGCAACTAGCACATATTAAAGGAGGAATTTGAACTCGAGGTTCCGGTCCAGTGTTCTTTCCCCCGAGGTCATGGACCTGCCTTGGTAGCTCTGCTCCCTTTGATCCCAGAGCTTGAAGGTGCTGGGCCATCAGTGCCATATACAGGGGCTGTGACCTACGTCAGTAGAGAGTATACCCATAACAACAAAATCAGCCTTCCTTGAGGGAGCAGACTCAATTTGGTGGAGTGGACCCTGAATGTAGAGTCAAAGAATTTGGGGAAAATTCTGTTTTTGCAAATTACTTCCCCTCCTTACTTTTAAGTTTCCCCCTCTTTCAGTGAAGGTGTTGGAGTAGATGACTTGACTTGGTCTGTTAGCCCAGGGTAGCAGTCTAGTAAGAATTGGAGGCTGGATTTGAACTTAGGTCCTCCTGACTCTAGGCCTGGCTCTCTATGCACTGGGGTAGGGGGTTGGGGAATCATAGGATCCTAGATCTAGACCTGTGAGAGACTTCAAAGGCCATTTAATTCAACCCATTTTACAGAAGGGGAAACCGAGGCACGGGGATTTGTCTCAGGTTGACCAGTTAGTAAGCATCAATGGTGGGATTTGAACCTGAGTTGTCTTACTCCAGAGTTATAACTCTTTACATTGTATTATGTTCCCTCCCTAGAAGGTCTTAGGAGAAAATGGACAAAAGTTAGTACATAGAATGGGTAGCCTTGGGTGGACTGGATCTGCAATATTGGAAGACATCCATCCATCGAAAAGATCACAGAATCATGGAAGCATCATTTGTGTTTCTATCTTATCCCTCTATGAGGCTGGGAGCTGCCTGAGGGCATGGCCCATATTTTAACTAAAGTCTGTTTCTCTCCTCAGTGCCTTAGCACAGTATATTGTGCACAGTAGTGGCTTAAAAAATGTGTGCACACACATGCCCATACACATATTTTTAACACATAAATGGATATTGTATTCAGGTTGCATTTTCAAGGAAGCAGATTGCCCAGAGGTATATTTTCATTTTTTTGTTTGTTTTTGTTTTTAATGGGAGTGAAAAGTTTTATGTTCTCTTTCTCTCTCTTTGTATTTCAAAGGGGATACGTCGAACATTTTCCATTCTTCCTTCACTCAAATGAAAATAATATTAAGTAAAGTTAGGTAAAAGTTGGTTTTTACTTGCATGAAGTTTTTAATTAATTTTTAAAGGATGTAAAAAGCTCCTAATAAAAATAAAGGTTGCCACTCTAGCCTTAGAACACAAGACATTATTCATTATAGCTCAGAAGTCATTGAACTCTTCTACATCCCAGTTTCCATGTGTCTAAAAGAAAGACAATACAAGGAGGCCATGTAAGGGTCTGTTAATACTAAGAAAGGGTTTGAACATGGAAATAACTGTGATATGGATAGAATATATTAGTAAAAAACCAAGTTAAGTTCATCTTTCTAAGCCTTAGTTTCCCCATCTGTAAAATGATGAAGTTGGACCAGATGAGCTCTGAGATCCCTCCTGGCCCTGGAGCTATGATTCAGTGATGCTATGAAATGATTCCTTCCTTGTGGCAATGTTCATGAAGAGCCTGAGGGAGAAAACCAAGCAGAGAAGGGCTAAGGGGAGTTTTGCTATGTTTTCTCTCCATGACTGAATGAATGAATGAAAAATAATTTCTTTCACTCTGTGCATAGAGCTGGGAATAAAAATAGAAAAATAACAATTCTTGTTCTCCCATTCTAACAGGGCAAGCCAAAAACCTCCTTCATTGCTTTCTGGGATCTTTTGGGTCAGCACAATACAGTTGGATGAATGATGATCTTGTCCAACTCTCACATTACAGAAGGGAAAACCGAGGCCATGAGGAGTAAAGTGATTTAGTCAAGGCCTCATTAGTGCTTAATGGTGGGATTGAGAAGAGCCCCTAAGGATTCGTGAACCTCAGGCCAGTAGGTCTTCCATTAGGACCTGGCTCTTGAGAGCTGGGTGAACTTGGCTAACTCACCTAGCTTCTCTCAGACGCAGAATTAGTGAGTCACTGTAACCCGCCCCTCCTCTAACCCTAATGCTCAGCTTTCTGTATCTAACAAATGAACTTACCAATGCCTATAAAATCTAGCCCACTGAAGTTGTTGTGAGGAAAGTACTTTGTAAACTTTAAAGAACTATAAAAATGGCAGTGGTTAGCAGATTACAACAACTCATTCTTGAGACTGCGTGGAGGGGTGTGCTGGTAAATGTTTAACAACCTTCTCTTAGCAAAAAAAAAATGTAGCAGGACAGGTATTTAGGTTTACTTTAGATTATTGCTATTTTCTCTATTACTTTGTTAGATTTAGACTAGACAAAACAGAGTTGAGTCCTGATCTGCAATGAGGTTTGAGGGGTAAATGCTCATGATGGGGAAAGTGAAAGGATTAAGTATTTGTCTTGCACCAGTACGCTTTCCAAGGGTTGTCTTATCTGAATCTCACAACAACCCCACAAAGGAGGTGTTGATTTATCCCCCAATTTAGAGTTGAAGAAACTGAGGCAAACAGGGTTAAATGGCTTGTCCAGGGTCACACAGCTAGTACGCATCTGAGGTCAGGTTTGAACTCAGGTCTTCTTTTTTTTTGGGGGGGGTATGTGTGGGGGGAGCTTTGGAGGAGGGAAGGTAGGGCAATTGGGGTCAAATGACTTACCCAAGATCACACGGCTAGTTTTGTGTTAAGTGTCTGAGGTTGGATTTGAACTCAGGTCCTCCTGACTCCAGGGCCAGTGCTCTATTCACTGTGCCTCCTAGCCACCCCCTAAGGTCTTTTTGACTCAAGGCCAAGAGTGCTATCCACTGAGCCATCCAGCTGAAAGTTTAACAATCATTTCTCAAGGAGCCATTTGGAGCTGGGTCTAGCACATCCCTGACTCTATGGCGCACGACTGTTTCTGAGGATTTCCTTCTATATAATCAGTAGAGAATTCTAGAATCTTAGTGTTGGCAGGGCCAAAAAGGATCATCTAGTCCAACCCAGGCCTGAATACTCATCTCCCTGCTTGCTTGCAATCTTCCTTCCTTCCTTTTTCTTTCTTTCTTTCTTTCTTTCTTTCTTTCTTTCTTTCTTTCTTTCTTTCTTTCTTTCTTTCTTTCTTTCTTTCTTTCTTTTTCTTTCTTTCTTCCTTCCTTCCTTCCTTTCTTTCCTCCTCCCTCCCTTCTTCCTTCCTCCCTCTTTCCTTCCTCCCTTCCTCCCTTCCTTCCTTCCTCCCTTCCTTCCTTCCTTCCTTCCTTCCTTCCTTCCTTCCTTCCTTCCTTCCTTCCTTCTTCCTTCTTTTTCCACATGGTTGCTCAGTGGATAATCCTAAAATATAGATCTCAAATCATGTCACTTCCTCTCACCATAACCCAGTGAAGAAAGCCCCGCCTGTAGTGTAGCAGCAAGCACCCCAATATCCCCAGGGTGACTGCCAACACAGGTTCTTAGATCTACTTTTCAAAAGGAAAGCAACTCAAATTTGATTAACAAACTTACTTTAATCAAACAAACATATATTACCTAGTTCAGGAGAAAAAGGTCAGCACCCCGAACTTCAGAGTATACAGACAGATCAAACAGACAGGCTTCCAAACTGTCCAACCATTATCAATATCAAAATCACAGTTACCAGAGAGGGAAGCATTAACATCTGGGTTTTCAAAGCCGGGGGGCTCTCAATGGCTGCCCAGAGTCTCATCTGGTCAAATCACACAACACTTCTCAAAGTGAGCTCCAAAGTAAAGCCTCCTATCAGGGTTTATACAGCCTTCTCCTGGCTCAGAGATTGTAACCACCCTCTTGACCCACTGCCCAATCACACAGCATCAAGGTGTGGTCACTCCTGAAAACCAAGCCTCCTACCACAGGCTCCATGTGACCACATTCAGCCTATTAGGAGACAGAGTATATTTTCAAATTAAAGAAGGTTCTCAGGGTCACTTAAGCCAATCAAAGGGCCTAGGGGCAGGGAAGATCTTCAATTTGCTTCAAAGATCAAACACCATTCCTTCAGTTGCCATTGGCCCAACCACAGTTCCTTACGACCTTTGCACTCTTACTAAGCATCTCTCCATTTTCACATAATCTCTGCTGTAGTCCAGCAGACCCATTGGCTCATCTGCCCACCAGCCTGCCATCTTTTGCTTCTGAACTTTTGCATAGGTAGTTTCTACTCCATCCATCCCTGGCTTCCCTTATTCCTCCCTCCTCTGCGTTCAGTCATGGCTGGGGTCACCTTCTATATGTTTCCTGATTCCCCTCTTACTACTCTCTTCCTTTCAATTCTTGTCCTATGCTATATACACTGCATTTACTTGTCTATCTACACATTGTATCTCCTAGTAGAAGGTAAGGGATTTTTCTCCTGGGATTCTCCCAGGAGGTAAGAGATTTCTTTATCCTTTTTCTAAATGCTGAAGGCAGAGTGCTAGGCTTGTACCACTCTTGTATACTACCATTTCTGTAAACAAAAATCGAGATGATTCAAACCTATATAAAAGATTTTTACCTTGGTATCCTCAGAGTTAGCATAGTGCCTTTTACATAGTAGGTCGTTAATAGATGCTTATTTAATTGAATGTAATTGTATTGAACAAAAGTTTCACAATGAGTCAACGTCTCAAGAAGACCTCCAAAGAGAAGGGCCTTTTTACCTCCTGAGGTAGCCTGTCTGCTCCACATTGGACAGCCCTGAGGTCAGGAAGTTTTCTTTACAGTGAACCCCAATCTGCTTCCTTGAACAATCCCCCTCCACCCTTCCACATTGTTCCCAGTTCTCCCCTCTGGGTCTCAGCAAATCAGATTGAATTCCATCAGGTATTTGGAGAGAGAGGTCATGTCCCCCTGCCCAAGTTCAATGTAATATAATCTCTCTAAAGACAGGGACTGTTTAGTCAGATTTCATATTCCCAGCATGTAGCACCCACACTTCCTTGCACATGGTAGGTGATCAGCAATACTTATTGGATTGCCATGAATTAATATCTTCCCTTCTCCTACCTCTACACCCTCAGTTATTTTAGAGAGTTCCAGAGAGGACAATTTTAACTCTCCTTGCCAGCCTGACCTGCTGAATAAAGCACTAGGTTTGGAGTCAGGAAGGTCTGGGCTCAAACCTCCTTGAATACTTATTGGTTGTATAACCTGAGTCAGTCATTTAACTTCTCTATAGTGCCTGGACTCAAGGTACCCTTCAGGCCTCAGCCTATGGACATTCTGGTGCTAGGGCCATAGGAATGATGAGAGACCATCTATTGATTTAATTAATTTACATGTAAAGAAAGTTGATTAGGGTGGTTAATTTGGTGAGTTAGAGTAAGAGATTTCCCAGAGCAAGCTCTGGGTACTGCAGTGAGTCAAAGAGACAGTCACATATATCTAAACAGGCAAACAGACTAATCATGCCACATATTTGAATGTTCCCTCCAAGCTCCGGATTGAAGCCAATCCTGTGAGACTCTGATCTATCTCCTTTCATTAAGTTGTCACAGGGGTCCCCTGAATGCTCTGCAGACCTTTCTGGCCTTCTCTTGACATCACCACGAGCACACAGACCATTCATCAATTACCCTTCTTGTCACATCACTCATTGGCTCATCAGTTTAGAGCTGGAAGGGTCTATTAAGGCCACATTTTTTTGTTTATTTTTTTCTAGTTATATACATCCTTGATGAGATGAAGGGCCAGTATAGTAGAGTGGGGGAAAGCACTGGATTTAGAGTCTAAGAATAGATTTTATGGGGAGAAAACATGGGAAGAGATTTATTATGACCCTGGAGAAATCACTTACGGTCTCTATTCATCAGTTTCCTCATCAGTTTCCTCATTTATTTACACTCTCTATTCATCAGTTTCCTCATCAATAAGAGGACAGTGTTTGATAACCCGACAATCTCTCATAGCCCTAAGTACATGATTCTATGATTGTGAATTTCAGAACGTCTTGACAATTCCTTTTGTGTAGAGTGTTACAGCTGCTCCTGCCCCTGCGCAACTCTCCATTGGCCTCTGGGTGACGGTTTTCAATTCTTTGGAGACTGTAGGGCTCCATGAGTCACAGACTGACAGAATCACTCCAAATACTTGTTAAAATGCCCAGCACTTCAATAGCAAATGCCCATTTGACCCATCTGACTCAGGGCTCTGGACCATGTCTGGATTTCTGTGCAACCACACAGGGAGCTCAGAGCCACTAGCTGAACAAGGGACCACAGGACACACAGATGCCCTTGTTCAGAGAGACACAAGCTTCAACTATTGGCAAGGAGGAAAAAAGGAAAAAAAAGCAAGACAAAGTGGTGTCCTCTTTGAGTGAAAACAATTTATATCCCTCGGTGGGTCGTGACTGCTTCTTACTTCATGAACCCCTGAAAGAGAACAGCTCAATCACCAAACCCATCTTCAGAATTGCCCTAACCCTTCACATTTTCCAAGGGCTAGACAATGGAGAACTTTTTACTTATCCATAACAGAGAGCCAAGTGAAAAGTGAATAATTAGAGAAACAGTGACAAGACCTTTTAATGGATTGGGGACTTGATCAGGGCCAGGGGTTGGGGTTAGGTTAGAATTCAGAGTCCAAAGATGTCAACTCAGTTACTTTCTGTCTTCTCTTTGTCCCCAGCCCCAATACCCATGTAGCTGAAGAACCAGCTCAAAAGCAGAAGGAAGGAGGGTATTTTTCATCTTGAGAAAAGCTCTTCTCAAGACTAATTTGTATTTGTTTCTCCTTAGATACAATGCTGACCAACAGAACCCTGTAAGAACAACAACCTAAACATCATATTCCACCACTTGTTATACTTTGGTGCCGTCAACCCAAATGACTCTCTCCTCCTACCTCCTAAGTACCTCCTACCCTTCCTCAGTTGATTGATTTGCATGTGGAGGAATATAACCAGGTTCAAGTCCTAGGTATGAAGGTAAGAAGTCCATCCCAAATATCACTGGGCTCTTACAAATCAATCTGTTCTGATGCCAACTGTTTCAGAAACTTCTACAAAATGAAATCTGGGGAAGGGTTGCTCCAAGAGGAGGTAGTCTTCCCCTTCTTGAGGTCTTCAAGAAGAGGTTGCATGATCATTGATCATGAGAGGGCACTCACCTTTACCTTCGTTTTGGACTAGATGGCCCCAACTCTGAGTTTCTCAGCCTTGGCTCTCCAGATGTTGCTAAAACATATCAGGAATATTTAATTCTCCTTGAGGCCAGGGGCTATTTCATTTTTGTCTTTGTGCACCCAGTGGTGGGGGGAGAATAATAGGTGTTTAATAAATGCTGATTGATGGATTAATTACATTCAGATCTGAAAGCTATCAAAGCAGAACAAATCATATCGATACCATTTGTTGAAGGGATTAGGGCTGTTTAGCTTGGATAGGAAAAGGTTCAGAGGGGACATGATAATTCTCAAGTCTTAAAAGGGACATTTGCTAGAAAAGTTGTTAGCATCGCCCTTAGATTGAAGAAGATGCCTAGGGCCTTTCCGATTATGAGATTCCATGATCACTTTATTTGCAGAATTGCTTTCCAAGATTCTGTGACATATCTTGGGTTCTAAGAATTTAATTTTAGGCTATGTCAACAAAGGTCCCACTTCAACCATAAATTACTGACAAAGGGCACAATTCATGTGGAGACCCTGCCTGATAACTACCTGTTTCAGGTGTTATAAACTCTGCCTCCTCAGCAGGATCAGTTACTTTGGACCCAATTATGTCCAACTCTCCTTGAACCCATTTGGGCTTTTCTGTCACTGGAGTGGTTGGCCATTTCCTTCTCCAACTCATTTGACAGATGAGGAAACTGAGGCAAACAGGGTAAAGTGACTTGCCCAGGGTCACACATTGAACTCATGAAGGTGAGTCTTCTTGATTCTAGGCCCAGTGCTTTACTAACTGTACCCCCTAGCTTCCCTCAAAAATAAAGAACTCACCATTAAAGTTCTTGAGACTGACAAATTGTTCTGTTAACAAAGAGGACATTTTCATTTTCCCATTTGCTCACCCTTCAATACCACTGAACTTTCTCTCTACCGAAGAACTGAATCTTTCTGTCTGTATTGTCTCCTATATTAGAACATGACCTCTTGGGGTGGTTAGGTGGTGCAGTGAATAGAGCACCGGTCCTGGAGTCAGGTGGACCTGAGTTCAAATCCAGCCTCAGACACTTAACACACAAAAAGTAGCCATGTGACCTTGGGCAAGTCACTTAACCCCAAATGCCCTCCAAAAAAGGCAAAAAAAAAAAAAAAAAAAGAATGTGACCTCTTGAGAGAAGGGACTATTTTTTCCCCAACAATTTCTATCTTCAGTGGTTAGCACAGCACTTTGCACATAGAAGCAAATGATTTCATTAAACTGACCAGTTGTTTCACCAAAAATTGCATAAAGCTGAATTGATTTTAAGTGTCTAGAGGTGTAAGGAATCATGCCTTTATAGTTCTCTCTACCTTTTGCTCATGATAACTATGAAAAATTAAGTATTTAATTCTATTGATTTCAATGAACACTTGTGGAACAGTTACTAAAACAGCAAGCAAATATTAAGCATCGAATGTTTGTGGGACAGAAAAGCAGAGACTGGGGTTAATACAAGGATAAAATAAGTTATGAACCTGCCCTCATGGTCTTCAGTTCTAGGGCAGTGGTGTCAAACTCAAATAGAAATTGGGTCCACTGATCCATACACAAAGATCTCTATGGGCTACATATTAACTTATCTTTAAAATGTAATATTGTCTGTGTTTTAATGTATTTTCATTATTTTGTGACTAATTTACAATTATAACTGAAACTGATTTGGGCTGCATTAGGAAGTGTTGCTGGCAGTGTATTAGGCACCTCTGTTCTAGGGGTAAAAAGTCTATCAGAAGACATTTACTAAGTACCCATTAGGTGCCAGGTACTGTGCTAAGTGCTGGAGATACAAAGAAAGGCAAAAGACAGTCCCTGCCCTTAAGCAGTTTACAGTCTAATGAGGGAGATGACATGTAAACCATGTACAAGCAAACTCTACAAAGGGTAAATTGGAAGTAACCGAGAAGGAACTAGAATGGAGGATAAAAGCAGTAAATGATGCAGCCTCTGCCCTCTAGGAGCTTACAATGTCATTGGAGCTTACGGTGTCAAAGCCTCAACACAAGAGACAAGGGAAACACAGTAGAAACCATTGTATGATTAAGTGCCAAATGTGAGGTAGAGATAACAAGTGAGCAATAAAAAAGATTCTTTTTCTATAATTTGCTGTCTATATTCTATACCACACTTTCCAAAAGAATGCAGGCTTTGTAAATGAAGCTGACTTTGCCTGGCGTAATTTAGGATAAAAAAAATAATTTGGGCTGGTTGTAAGATCCACGGCAGGCTGTGCTCAGTCCATAGTCACAGAATTCCAGAGGTGAATTCAGTTCAGTGAATACCTTGACAAGAATCCCCTCTAGCCGAATAAATAATATATGCCGCACAACTGGTTCTTTAGTCACTGATTGAAGGTTCCTAGTGAGGGAGAACTATCACTCAAAGCAGCCCATTCCACTTGGAGACAGTGAATCCTTACGAAGTCTTATTTTCTTTTCCTCTAATCAAGGCTAAATCTGTCTCTTTGCATCTTCTATCCAATGGTCCATGTTTGCCCATCTTGGGACAAGAAGAAGTCTAGCTTCTTTTCCCATGGGGAAGCCCTTCAGGTGTTTGAAGGCAGCTAGGCTGTCTGCCCTCCCTGTTTCCCCTCCTCCCTACTCCAAGATTTCTTGGGGTCAACATCCCCAATCCTTATTTGGCATAGGAGCCATCATGGTGGTTTCCCATATTTTTATTATCTCTAACACATTTGGGTTCTTCCTAAGATCAGGGGTCTAGAGCTATGAGAGATCTTGGAACCCATGTATGCAGGGTCCAGAACAGAGCACAAAACTCTAGATGTCGTGTGACCAGGGAAGATCCCCATCATTTCTCTTGTTAATGGACTTTTTCTCTCTTAATGCACTAAAAACAGTATGATCTCTTGGGGTTTCTGTATTTGCCTGTGGACACACCTTAAAGGAACTTAAAGTCTCTAGCCTAGATCATCATTACATGATTCCTAATTCTTTGAAAACCAGGCCTGAGTGTGAATAGATAATATTGGGATGTCCATCTACATTTTAGATGTCAATCATTTAAAAAATTAATTATAATGAGAATACCTCATATTTAAATGATCACCTGCCCCACTTCCTGTGAGGAACACCCCAGATCTTGTGCTCTACTTAGATATAGGCTAGTGACATTCGGGGCAGCTGTGTGGCAAAGTGGATAGAGCATTGCACCTAAAATCAGGAAGTTCTGAGTTCAAATCCTGCCTCAAAAACTTACTAGCTGTATGACCTTGGGAAAGTCATTTTAATCTGTTTGCCTCAGTTTCCTCATATGCAAATTGGAATACTAATAAATAGCACCTATCTTCCAGAGTTATTGAGCTAATCAAATTAGATAATAATTGTAAAGCATTTAACACTCTGCTTGGCACACAGAAAGTATTACATAAATGTTAGTTATTTTTGTTGTTGTTAACCCTAGCCTGCTCCTAGCTATCTCGCTCCCACATAAGAAGCCATGTGGTTCAAGGGAAATAACAGCAGATTTGAAAGAGGCTGGGGCTGACTTTCTCCTTTCCTCTGATTTATTTCTTAAGTGACCTTGGACAAGTAATTTCCTCTCTCTGGGTGTCAGTTTCTTCATCTGTAAAACGAATGGGTTGCTGACCTCTAATGTCTCTCTTAGCTCAGAATTTTGCATCCTATGCTCCCAGGACCATTTCACTAAAACTCCCAACAGGCCAGAGCAGGGCTACAATAGGACTTCACTGGTTGAAGTTTGCAAGTCTCTTGACACACCTCCCACCCTCAGATCCCTAGGGGAATGGCAAGGATCCCAGAGCCCAGGAAAACCAAACCCCCTTTTGTCCCATTGCCTCTTTGATGGGCAAGAATCCTGAGTATGTAGCAACAACAGCCAGACTTCCCTCTAAGGGTTTACTGTTGAAATGTCCACTAAAGCACCCCAAGGGTTACCAACATGATGAGATTAGCAAGTAGGTGGGAGAAAAGCAGCTGAAAAGATGTTAATGCCCACTCCCCCCAGTTCCAGCAATTGGTATTCCAGTCCTCAAGTTCTAAAATAAACATTCATTAGAATTCACAAAAGTGAAATTCCAAAATGCCTTTGAAAGTAGCCAGTGAATGAATCTCACAGCAAAGTTGCTTGTTAAGCCTGAAAGATAACTTGCAGAGTCTGTAAATTAGCCATATGTGGAATTCTACTTTGGGAAATTTGAGTTCAAACTCAACTTCTAAGTAATGACGCAAACACCTCTCACTTCACTTCAATAGTGGGGGTGGGAAGGGGAAAGAAGCAAGAATTCATTAAGTGCCTACTATGTGCCCATGATAAACTTTTATAAACACTATTTTATCTGATAACATGGGAGGAACAGTGTCATAAACAAACCAAAATGATGGCCAGTACAAAGGCTGACCCTGTTGGACTTTAGAGTGTATTACTGCTGTCGTCACTGTTATTATTTGGAGGGCATCACTTATTTGGTAGCTTTATTTCTTTATTTTTTTGGGGGGGTGGAAGTCCTAAAAAAGTCAGTTTTTATTCTCAAATAAATATAAGCAAATATCGGGAAGATACAACCCAGAGACCATGCAATGCTGGTTTTGAAGGTACATAAAATCGAGGCTGAGATAACAATTTCCACGGACAAAATCAAAAGTGACCACTTGCCAATCAAAGAAGCCCAGAGTTTCAGGGACCCTCATTGGACATTTTTTCTGATCTGTGACTGACCAAATGCCTTTACAGTATATGTGGCAAGTGGTCATTGGCTCACAGGCTCCTACATTTAAATATGGAAGTGAAATTAAAGGAGATAAAGTTCAGTTCCTCATTTTATAGGTGAAGAAACTACAGCATAGGTAGGATAGATGACTTGTCTGGAGGCTAGATCTCTAATGAAGGGGAAGCCAACTCATCCCACCTTTATATGGCTCAAATTATACGGTGCCCCCCACCCTGAGAGCAAGTCTAAATGTGTCTGTTACTGCCATCCATCATGCCTAGTTCTCTGCCTTTTGGGACCAAACAGGACAAGCTTAACTCCTCTTCTATATGAAAATCTTTCAGATATTTGAACATAACTTTGATGTCCTGCCTAGTCCTCTCTTCTCTAGGGTAAAAACATCCCCATTTGCTTCCAGTATGAGCCTATCCTCATAGTGAAGTAGATTTTGAGGACTTTCATCATCAGGGTTAGGCAGCCAGGTGGCACCATCGTGCATAGAGCATTGGATCTGGAGTCAGGAAGACTCTTCTTCACGAGTTCAAATCTGGCCTCAGATACTGACTAGCACTGTGACCCTGGGTAAGTCACTTCACCCTTTCTGCCTCAGTTTCCTCATCTGTAAAATGAGCTGGAGAAGGAAATGACAAACCACTCCAGTGTCTCTGCTAAGGAAACCCAAATGGGGTTGCCAAGAGTAAGACACAACTAAATAACAACAAAAATCACCATAACTGGTCAACTCTGGATGCTCTCTGATCTTTAATTCCCTTCCTAAAAAATGGTGCCCAGAACTTGCTCTTCCTTGCTCCCTACACTCTTCATCCAATTTTCATGTCTTTATGCCATTTGTGCATCACAATGCTCTCCTTCTTGCCTCAATTTCCCCAACTTCCTCCAAGACTGAACTGCAGGACACCTGCCCCGGCCCCCAACTTTGGGCTCCAGCTCTCAGAGTTTGCTTTCTATGTACTGGACACAAACTTTATATCGACACATTTTCCTCACTTCCTGTGAGTTCCTTGAAGAGCCCTTTGAGTTTTTGCCTATGCTGGTATCCCCATGGTTTAGCACAGCGCCTGGCACACAGCAGGCACTTAATAAATGCCTGTTGATGCATATAACATTCCAGATGTGCTCAAACCAGGGAAGAGAATAGAAAACCTCTCATCCAAGTTAGCTGGTGGTATAGAAGATAGTGCGCCAGGCCTGGAGCCAGGAAGACCTGAGTTCAAATTTGGCCACACTTAACTAGCTGTTTGAACCTGGGCAAGTCACTTAACCTCTGCCTCAGTTTCTTCATCTGTAAAATGCAGCCTCTTCTACTCTTCCTCTTTCTTCTTCTCCTCCTCCTCCTCTTCCTTCTTCTCCTTCTCCTCCTCCTTCTTCTTCTCCTCCTCCTTCTTTTCTTCCCTTCTTCCTCCTCCTCCTCCTTCTCTTCTTCTTCCTTTTCTTTTAGCTCCCATAGCATACCTTTGACACCTATGAAGCTTGTGGTAGATTATAAATTCCACACATTTTCAGATGACCTGCTGTCTAGCCAATCCTTCCTACTCGGTACTCACAAGGTTGATTTTTTTTTAAACTAAGTGCATGGCTTTACATTTATACTTTAGTTTGTTCAATTTCTCTGGGCATAGGGGATAAAGAGGCATCCTACAGATAGGGAAGCAGGAAGATTGCTTCTGACATATACTGACTGTGTGACCCTGGGAAAGTCACTTAATCTCTTTGTGTTCTGGGTGTCTTTCCATTAAGGCCATAAGTTGCAGAGCATTTACTGCTCTTGGTAGATGGTAGAAGGGGTTTCCTTGATAGAAGCTCCCTTCCACTATGAAATCATAAATCTGGAACAATAAAGTTTCCCTTGATAGCATAATGCTCAGATCGGCATCCTTACAGGAAAAAGGAACGATCCCATATCTGCAATAGTATGTCAGAGTCTTTCCAGATAGGAAGACTCAGAGGCAAATAGCCCCTGCTGCTTTGTGGGTTAGTCCTCATACACATCCCCTGAAGTCAGGACTCAGTTTTCTGGGGAAATGTGAGACCAACCTAGAATGGTTGACCTGAGAGTTGTGAAAAATCCAAGCTTTCATTTCCCAGCTGTAGGAGAAGGGGGCTCAGACAGTCTGACGACTGGCTGTCTTTGTTAGGTCATGTGTGGCTCCAAACCCTCTAACCCTAAGGGGAAGAGGCCCAGTACTTTTCTGACTTCTGGAAAGGGCCTCCTAAATCTCAGTCCCCTGCTCTGGAAGTTTATTAAAATACTTAGTGCAAAGTACTTTTAGAGACTGAGGAAGGGGTTCTTTTATCACTTACTTATCCTGTACCCTGGGACCAAATCATAGAAATTTTGGCCCAAGGATCAAACTTTTTTTTTACCCCTTAAGTAAGGGACTTATACCCCAAGACAGGAAACTGAGACAGAGGGGCACATCTTCCAGAAATCTGAGCAAGGATTATCAGCCCGTTAGAAAGTAGGCACATGGATGTGGTATTTTAGGGAGAAAGAAAATGTGAACAGATGGGATTTCTGGCCCTCCTTAACTTCTGCCTTTGATAATAAACTGAACAATTCCAAGTTCAGCAATGTTTCTCTACTGGTTCTGTTTTCAACCCTATCAAAAGAGGCTTCAGAGGTTAACATGTATGTTATTATAAAATAACTAGTTATTTAACATGATGTATGTGTAATGTGTTGTGAACTTTAAAGTACCATATAAATGATAGTTATTACTATTGTGGTTAAATTCTTATTTTTATTGAATTATTATTAAACATTAACAGGCTCTTCAAAGTCTAGAACTCATAGGCACCTTCAAAGTCAAGCCAATTTTCTCTGGGTCTGTGATTTCACTAGTAAAGGTGCATTTTGTCTTTTAAAACTACAGGGCTAATTTATCTAACCTTTCCCTCTCCAGCTCTCAAACAGCAATGAGACTCAAGAGTTTGAAAATGAAGGAAACCTGATTCTGGAGAAGAATTCTGAGGGTCAGGTCCCAGAACCCAGAAGTCTCAGTGATGCAGAACAGTTAGGAAGAAAAAAAATAATGACTAGTGTGACTGAAAAGGGGTCCTCTGGTCATTGCACAAACAGTGAAAGGGATCCCAAGGCATATAGTAAGCAAATGTTAATAAGCAAAGACAGAAGATGAGATTCCCACAGGAAGAATTGAGAGCACAATTAGCAATGCACTCGCATGGCGGGAGATGCCAGCTGAAAATACACGTCAGCTCCAGTCGCCTGCCAAGAGTGGAG